>CM056384.1:4764452-5026952 GCA_029718625.1 Synaphobranchus kaupii
GGATCAGAGAGAAGGAGCGATGGGTAGACAGTAGAGAGGGGTAAATAGGAGTAGAGACGGGTAAAGTGGAGGGAGAGAGGAGAAGAGGGGGCAGAGAGGAGTAGAGAGGGGTAGAAAAGGAGTAGAGAGGGTAAATAGGAGTAGAGAGGGGTAAAGAGGAGTAAAGACGAGAAAAGGAGGCAGAGAGGAGTAGAAAGGAGCAGAGGTGGTAGAGAGGAGTAGAGAGGGGTAGAGAGGGAACAGTGGAGCCTAACGACATAGAGAGGGTAAAGAGGAGTAGAGAGGGGCAGATAGGAGTAGAGATGGGTACAGAGGGGTAGAAAGGGGGTAAAGCGGAGTAGAGTGGAGCAGAGAGGGTTAGAGAGGAGTCGAGAGTGGGTAGAGATGGGTAGAGTGGAGTAGAGAGGCGTAGGGAGGAGTTGAGAGGGGTAGAATAGGTAGAAAGGGGTAGATAGGAGTAAAGAGGAGTTGAGAGGGGTAGAAATGGGTATAAAGGGGTAAAGAGGAGTAGAGAGGGGTAGAGAGGCGCAGAGAGGGGATAGGGAGGAGCAGAGAGGAGTAGAGAGGGTAAAGAGGAGTAGAGAGGGTAAAGAAGAGCAGAGAGGGCCAGAGGGGTGTTGAGATGCGTAGAGAGGGGTAAAAAGGGCTATAAAGGAGTGGAGAGTGGTAGAGATGGGGTAGGGTGGAGTAGAGAGGAGTTGAGAGGGGCAGAGAGGAGGTGAGAGGGGTAATGAGGAGTAGAAAGGGGGTAGAGAGGAGTAAAGAGTAGTAGAGAGGGATACAGAGGAGTTCAGAGGGGTAGAAATGGGTAGAAAGCGGTAAAGAGTAGTAGAGGGGGCAGAGAGGAGTTGAGGGGTAGAAAGGAGTAAAGAGGAGTAGAGAGGGGCAGAGAGGTCTAGAAAGTGGAAAACCAGAGGTAGAGAGGAGCAGAGAGGGGTACAGAAGGGTAGAAAAGAGTAGAGAGGGTAAAAAAGGGGGTAGAGAGGGGTAAAGAAGATCAGAGAGGGGTAAAGAGGAGTAGAAAGGGGCAGAGAGGGGTAGAGAGGAGCAGAGAGGGGTAGAGAGCAATAGAAATTGATAATAAAAACAAGTAGAGAGGGGCAGCGAGAATAGAGACGGCTAGAGAGTGATTAAGAGGAGTAGAGAGGGAGAAAGGGGTATAGATGAATAGAGAGGGCCAGAGACAAGTCGCAATGGGTAGAGATTAGAGAGGGTAAAAAGGTGTAGAGAGGGGCAGAGAGGAGTAGAAAGGTGTATAGAGGGGTAGACGGGTAAAGCGGGAGTAGAGTGGAGCACAGAGGGTTAGAGAGGAGTCGAGAGTGGTAGACATGGGTAGAGTGGAGTAGAGAGGCGTAGGGAGGAGTAGATAGGGGTAGAGTGGGGTTGAGAGGAGTAGAAATGGGTATAAAGGGGTAAAGAGGAGCAGCGAGGGGGTAGGGAGGGTCAGAGAGGAGTAGAGAGGGTAAAGAAGAGTAGAGAGGGGGCAGAGGAGGAGAGAAGGGTAATGAGGAGTAGAAAGGGGTAGAGAGGAGTAAAGAGTAGTAGAGAGGGGGTAGAAAGGGGTAAACAGGGGTAGAGAGGAGCAGAGAGGGGTAGAGAAGGGTAGAGAGGGTTAAAAAGGGGCAGAGAGGCGGTAAAGCGGGGTAGAGAGGATTAGAGAGGGGTAGAGAGGAGTGGGGACTGTAACAGATGGGTAGAGTGGAGTAAAGAGGAGTAGAGAAGGTAAAGAGGGGTAGAGAGGAGCAGAGAGGGGTAGAAATGGATAAAGATGAGTAGAGAGGGGCAGCGAGAATAGAGATGGTTAAAGAGGGATTAAGAGGAGTAGAGAGGGAGAAAGGGATATAGAGGTGTAGAAAGGGGCAGAGATGGTTTAAGAGATGTAGAGAGGGATTAAGAGCAGGATTAGAGTGTCAGAGGGGTGTAGAGACGTAGAGAGCAGTAGAGAATAGAGAGGGGTAAGAGAGGAGAAAAGTGGAGTAGAGAGAGGGAGAGAGGAGTCGAGCGTGGTAGACAGGAGTTCAGAGGGGTAGAGAGGAGTAGCAGAGGGGGTAGGGAGGAGTAGAGAGGGGGTAGAGAGGAGTGAGGAGTGGAAGAGATGGGTAGAGTGGAGTAAAGAGGAGTTCAGAGGGTAAAGAGGAGTAGAGGGGCAGAGAGGGGTAGAGTGGAGTAGAGAGGGTAGAGAGGAGCAGAGAGGGGGTAGAGAGTAGAAGAAATGGATTAAAATGAGGAGAGGTGCAGCGAGAATGGAGTTGATTAGAGATGGATAAAGAGCAGTAGAGAGGGAGATAGGGGAATGGAGGAGTAGAAAGGGGCAGACATGGTTAAAGAGGGGTAGAGAGGAGCAGAGAGGGGTAGAGAGCAAAATAAATGGATAAAAACAAGTAGAGAGGGGCAGCGAGAATAGAGATGGTTAGAGAGGGTTTAGGAGGAGTAGAGAGGGGTTAGAAAGTGAGAAAGGGGCAGAGGGGAGTAGAGCAGGGGGCAGAGAGAAGGAGCGATGGGTAGACAGTAGAGAGGATAAAGAGGAGTAGAGCAGGCAGAGAGGGGTAAAAGAGGAGTAGAGAGGGTAAAGAGGAGTAGAGAGGGTAAAGAGGCATAGAGAGGAGAAGAGGGGGCAGAGAGGAGTAGAAAGGAGCAGAGGGGGCAGACAGGAGTAGAGAGGAGTCCAGAGGGTAAAGAGGAGTAGAGACGGGAAGAGGTGAGTAGAGATGGGTAGAGAGGGGTGAGGATAAAGAGGAGTAGAGCGGACAGAGAGGGGTTAAAGAGGAGTAGAGAGGGGTAAATAGGAGTAGAGACAGGTAAAGAGGCATAGAGAGGAGAAGAGGGGGCAGAGAGGAGTAGAAGGGAGCAGAGGGGGGTAGAGAGGAGTATAAAGGGTAGAGAGGAGTAGAGAGGGGGTAGAGAGGGGAAAACAGAAGAGAGGGGAAAAAAGGAGTAGAGAGGAATAGAGAGTGTAGAGAGGAGTGGAGAGGGGTAGAAAGGTGTAGAGAGGGTAAGAGTCGAGTAGAGAGGGTAAAGAGCAGTAGATAAGGGCAGAGAGGAGTAGGGAGGGTAAATAGGAGTAGAGATGGGCAGAGAGGAAAAGAGGAGAAGAGGGGGCAGAGAGGAGTAGAACGGAGCAGAGGGAGTAGAGAGGGTAGAGTGGAGTTGAGAGGAGTCCACAGGGTAAAGAGGAGTAGAGAGGGGCAGTGGGGAGTAGAGATGGGTAGAGAGGGGTAGAAAGGGGGTAGAGAGGGGTAGAAAGGGGTAAAGCGGAGTAGAGTGGAGCAGAGACGGTTTGAGATGAGTGGACAGTGGTAGAGATGGGTAGAGTGGAGGAGAGAGGAGTAGGGAGGAGTTGAGAGGGGTAAAGAGGAGTAGGGAGGAGTTGAGAGGGGCAAAGAGGAGTAGAAAGGGGTAGACAGGAGTAAAGAGGAGTAGAAAGGGATAGACAGGAGTAAAGAGGAGTAGATAGGGATAGAGAGGAGTAGAGATGGGTAGAGAATAGAGAGGAGTAGAAAGGAGTGGAGTGGGGTAGAGATGAGTAGATGGGGTAGAGAAGAGTAGAGAGGGGTAGAGTGGAGTAGAGAGGGACAGACAGGGGTAGAGTGGAGTAGAGAGGGGTAAAGAGGAGTAGAGAGGATTAGAGAGGAGTGGAGAGGATCAGAGAGAAGGAGCGATGGGTAGACAGTAGAGAGGGTAAATAGGAGTAGAGACGGGTAAAGTGGAGGAGAGAGGAGAAGAGGGGGCAGAGAGGAGTAGAGAGGGGGTAGAAAGGAGTAGAGAGGGTAAATAGGAGTAGAGAGGGGTAAAGAGGAGTAAAGACGAGAGAAAGGAGGCAGAGAGGAGTAGAAAGGAGCAGAGGTGGTAGAGAGGAGTAGAGAGGGGTAGAGAGGGAACAGTGGAGCCTAACGACATAGAGAGGGTAAAGAGGAGTAGAGAGGGGGCAGATAGGAGTAGAGATGGGTACAGAGGGGTAGAAAGGGGTTAAAGCGGAGTAGAGTGGAGCAGAGAGGGTTAGAGAGGAGTCGAGAGTGGTAGAGATGGGTAGAGTGGAGTAGAGAGGCGTAGGGAGGAGTTGAGAGGGGTAGAATAGGTAGAAAGGGGGTAGATAGGAGTAAAGAGGAGTTGAGAGGGGTAGAAATGGGTATAAAGGGGTAACAGAGGAGTAGAGAGGGGTAGAGAGGCGCAGAGAGGGGTAGGGAGGAGCAGAGAGGAGTAGAGAGGGTAAAGAGGAGTAGAGAGGGGTAAAGAAGAGCAGAGAGGGCCAGAGGGGTGTTGAGATGCGTAGAGAGGGGGTAAAAAGGGCTATAAAGGAGTGGAGAGTGGTAGAGATGGGTAGGGTGGAGTAGAGGAGGAGTTGAGAGGGGCAGAGAGGAGGTGAGAGGGGGTAATGAGGAGTAGAAAGGGGTAGAGAGGAGTAAAGAGTAGTAGAGAGGGATACAGAGGAGTTCAGAGGGGGTAGAAATGGGTAGAAAGCGGTAAAGAGTAGTAGAGGGGGCAGAGAGGAGTTGAGGGGGTAGAAAGGAGTAAAGAGGAGTAGAGAGGGGCAGAGAGGTCTAGAAAGTGGAAAACAGAGGTAGAGAGGAGCAGAGAGGGGTACAGAAGGGTAGAAAAGAGTAGAGAGGGTAAAAAAAGGGGTAGAGAGGGGGTAAAGAAGATCAGAGGAGGGGTAAAGAGGAGTAGAAAGGGGCAGAGAGGGGGTAGAGGAGGAGCAGAGAGGGGTAGAGAGCAATAGAAATTGATAATAAAAACAAGTAGAGAGGGGCAGCGAGAATAGAGACGGCTAGAGAGTGAATTAAGAGGAGTAGAGAGGGAGAAAGGGGTATAGATGAATAGAGAGGGCCAGAGACAAGTCGCAATGGGTAGAGATTAGAGAGGGTAAAACAGGGTGTAGAGAGGGGCAGAGAGGAGTAGAAAGGTGTATAGAGGGGTAGACGGGTAAAGCGGAGTAGAGTGGAGCACAGAGGGTAGAGAGGAGTCGAGAGTGGTAGACATGGGGTAGAGTGGAGTAGAGAGGCGTAGGGAGGAGTAGATAGGGGTAGAGTGGGGTTGAGAGGAGTAGAAATGGGTATAAAGGGGGTAAAGAGGAGCAGCGAGGGGTAGGGAGGGTCAGGAGAGGAGTAGAGAGGGTAAAGAAAGAGTAGAGAGGGGCAGAGGAGGAGAGAAGGGTAATGAGGAGTAGAAAGGGGGTAGAGAGGCGTAAAGAGTAGTAGAGAGGGGTAGAAAGGGGTAAACAGGGGTAGAGAGGAGCAGAGAGGGGGTTAGAGAAGGGTAGAGAGGGTTAAAAAGGGGCCAGAGAGGGGGTAAAGCGGGGGTAGAGAGGATTAGAGAGGGGTAGAGAGGAGTGGGGGACTGTAACAGATGGGTAGAGTGGAGTAAAGAGGAGTAGAGAAGGTAAAGAGGGGTAGAGAGGAGCAGAGAGGGGTAGAAATGGATAAAGATGAGTAGAGAGGGGCAGCGAGAATAGAGATGGTTAAAGAGGGATTAAGAGGAGTAGAGAGGGAGAAAGGGATATAGAGGTGTAGAAAGGGGCAGAGATGGTTTAAGAGATGTAGAGAGGGATTAAGAGCAGGATTAGAGTGTCAGAGGGGTGTAGAGACGTAGAGAGCAGTAGAGAATAGAGAGGGGGTAGAGAGGAGAAAAGTGAGTAGAGAGAGGGAGAGAGGAGTCGAGCGTGGTAGACAGGAGTTCAGAGGGGTAGAGAGGAGTAGCAGAGGGGGTAGGGAGGAGTAGAGAGGGGTAGAGAGGAGTGAGGAGTGGAAGAGATGGGTAGAGTGGAGTAAAGAGGAGTTCAGAGGGTAAAGAGGAGTAGAGGGGCAGAGAGGGGGTAGAGTGGAGTAGAGAGGGTAGAGAGGAGCAGAGAGGGGTAGAGAGTAGAAGAAATGGATTAAAATGAGGAGAGGTGCAGCGAGAATGGAGTTGATTAGAGATGGATAAAGAGCAGTAGAGAGGGAGATAGGGGAATGGAGGAGTAGAAAGGGGCAGACATGGTTAAAGAGGGGTAGAGAGGAGCAGAGAGGGGTAGAGAGCAAAATAAATGGATAAAAACAAGTAGAGAGGGGCAGCGAGAATAGAGATGGTTAGAGAGGGTTTAGGAGGAGTAGAGAGGGGTAGAAAGTGAGAAAGGGGCAGAGGGGAGTAGAGAGGGGCAGAGAGAAGGAGCGATGGGTAGACAGTAGAGAGGATAAAGAGGAGTAGAGCAGGCAGAGAGGGGTAAAGAGGAGTAGAGAGGGTAAAGAGGAGTAGAGAGGGTAAAGAGGCATAGAGAGGAGAAGAGGGGGCAGAGAGGAGTAGAAAGGAGCAGAGGGGGCAGACAGGAGTAGAGAGGAGTCCAGAGGGTAAAGAGGAGTAGAGACGGGAAGAGGTGAGTAGAGATGGGTAGAGAGGGGTGAGGATAAAGAGGAGTAGAGCGGACAGAGAGGGGTAAAGAGGAGTAGAGAGGGTAAATAGGAGTAGAGACAGGTAAAGAGGCATAGAGAGGAGAAGAGGGGGCAGAGAGGAGTAGAAGGGAGCAGAGGGGGTAGAGAGGAGTATAAAGGGTAGAGAGGAGTAGAGAGGGGTAGAGAGGGGAAAACAGAAGAGAGGGGAAAAAAGGAGTAGAGAGGAATAGAGAGTGTAGAGAGGAGTGGAGAGGGGTAGAAAGGTGTAGAGAGGGTAAGAGTCGAGTAGAGAGGGTAAAGAGCAGTAGATAAGGGCAGAGAGGAGTAGGGAGGGTAAATAGGAGTAGAGATGGGCAGAGAGGAAAAGAGGAGAAGAGGGGGCAGAGAGGAGTAGAACGGAGCAGAGGGAGTAGAGAGGGTAGAGTGGAGTTGAGAGGAGTCCACAGGGTAAAGAGGAGTAGAGAGGGGCAGTGGGGAGTAGAGATGGGTAGAGAGGGGTAGAAAGGGGTAAAGCGGAGTAGAGTGGAGCAGAGACGGTTTGAGATGAGTGGACAGTGGTAGAGATGGGTAGAGTGGAGGAGAGAGGAGTAGGGAGGAGTTGAGAGGGGTAAAGAGGAGTAGGGAGGAGTTGAGAGGGGCAAAGAGGAGTAGAAAGGGGTAGACAGGAGTAAAGAGGAGTAGAAAGGGATAGACAGGAGTAAAGAGGAGTAGATAGGGATAGAGAGGAGTAGAGATGGGTAGAGAATAGAGAGGAGTAGAAAGGAGTGGAGTGGGGGTAGAGATGAGTAGATGGGGTAGAGAAGAGTAGAGAGGGGTAGAGTGGAGTAGAGAGGGACAGACAGGGGTAGAGTGGAGTAGAGAGGGGTAAAGAGGAGTAGAGAGGATTAGAGAGGAGTGGAGAGGATCAGAGAGAAGGAGCGATGGGTAGACAGTAGAGAGGGTAAATAGGAGTAGAGACGGGTAAAGTGGAGGAGAGAGGAGAAGAGGGGGCAGAGAGGAGTAGAGAGGGGTAGAAAGGAGTAGAGAGGGTAAATAGGAGTAGAGAGGGGTAAAGAGGAGTAAAGACGAGAAAAGGAGGCAGAGAGGAGTAGAAAGGAGCAGAGGTGGTAGAGAGGAGTAGAGAGGGGTAGAGAGGGAACAGTGGAGCCTAACGACATAGAGAGGGTAAAGAGGAGTAGAGAGGGGCAGATAGGAGTAGAGATGGGTACAGAGGGGTAGAAAGGGGTAAAGCGGAGTAGAGTGGAGCAGAGAGGGTTAGAGAGGAGTCGAGAGTGGTAGAGATGGGTAGAGTGGAGTAGAGAGGCGTAGGGAGGAGTTGAGAGGGGTAGAATAGGTAGAAAGGGGTAGATAGGAGTAAAGAGGAGTTGAGAGGGGTAGAAATGGGTATAAAGGGGTAAAGAGGAGTAGAGAGGGGTAGAGAGGCGCAGAGAGGGGTAGGGAGGAGCAGAGAGGAGTAGAGAGGGTAAAGAGGAGTAGAGAGGGTAAAGAAGAGCAGAGAGGGCCAGAGGGGTGTTGAGATGCGTAGAGAGGGGGTAAAAAGGGCTATAAAGGAGTGGAGAGTGGTAGAGATGGGTAGGGTGGAGTAGAGAGGAGTTGAGAGGGGCAGAGAGGAGGTGAGAGGGGTAATGAGGAGTAGAAAGGGGTAGAGAGGAGTAAAGAGTAGTAGAGAGGGATACAGAGGAGTTCAGAGGGGTAGAAATGGGTAGAAAGCGGTAAAGAGTAGTAGAGGGGGCAGAGAGGAGTTGAGGGGTAGAAAGGAGTAAAGAGGAGTAGAGAGGGGCAGAGAGGTCTAGAAAGTGGAAAACAGAGGTAGAGAGGAGCAGAGAGGGGTACAGAAGGGTAGAAAAGAGTAGAGAGGGTAAAAAAGGGGTAGAGAGGGGTAAAGAAGATCAGAGAGGGGTAAAGAGGAGTAGAAAGGGGCAGAGAGGGGTAGAGAGGAGCAGAGAGGGGTAGAGAGCAATAGAAATTGATAATAAAAACAAGTAGAGAGGGGCAGCGAGAATAGAGACGGCTAGAGAGTGATTAAGAGGAGTAGAGAGGGAGAAAGGGGTATAGATGAATAGAGAGGGCCAGAGACAAGTCGCAATGGGTAGAGATTAGAGAGGGTAAAAAGGTGTAGAGAGGGGCAGAGAGGAGTAGAAAGGTGTATAGAGGGGTAGACGGGTAAAGCGGAGTAGAGTGGAGCACAGAGGGTTAGAGAGGAGTCGAGAGTGGTAGACATGGGTAGAGTGGAGTAGAGAGGCGTAGGGAGGAGTAGATAGGGGTAGAGTGGGGTTGAGAGGAGTAGAAATGGGTATAAAGGGGTAAAGAGGAGCAGCGAGGGGTAGGGAGGGTCAGAGAGGAGTAGAGAGGGTAAAGAAGAGTAGAGAGGGGCAGAGGAGGAGAGAAGGGTAATGAGGAGTAGAAAGGGGGTAGAGAGGAGTAAAGAGTAGTAGAGAGGGGTAGAAAGGGGTAAACAGGGGGTAGAGAGGAGCAGAGAGGGGTAGAGAAGGATAGAGAGGGTTAAAAAGGGGGCAGAGAGGGGGTAAAGCGGGGTAGAGAGGATTAGAGAGGGGTAGAGAGGAGTGGGGACTGTAACAGATGGGTAGAGTGGAGTAAAGAGGAGTAGAGAAGGTAAAGAGGGGTAGAGAGGAGCAGAGAGGGGTAGAAATGGATAAAGATGAGTAGAGAGGGGCAGCGAGAATAGAGATGGTTAAAGAGGGATTAAGAGGAGTAGAGAGGGAGAAAGGGATATAGAGGTGTAGAAAGGGGCAGAGATGGTTTAAGAGATGTAGAGAGGGATTAAGAGCAGGATTAGAGTGTCAGAGGGGTGTAGAGACGTAGAGAGCAGTAGAGAATAGAGAGGGGTAGAGAGGAGAAAAGTGGAGTAGAGAGAGGGAGAGAGGAGTCGAGCGTGGTAGACAGGAGTTCAGAGGGGTAGAGAGGAGTAGCAGAGGGGGTAGGGAGGAGTAGAGAGGGGTAGAGAGGAGTGAGGAGTGGAAGAGATGGGTAGAGTGGAGTAAAGAGGAGTTCAGAGGGTAAAGAGGAGTAGAGGGGCAGAGAGGGGTAGAGTGGAGTAGAGAGGGTAGAGAGGAGCAGAGAGGGGTAGAGAGTAGAAGAAATGGATTAAAATGAGGAGAGGTGCAGCGAGAATGGAGTTGATTAGAGATGGATAAAGAGCAGTAGAGAGGGAGATAGGGGAATGGAGGAGTAGAAAGGGGCAGACATGGTTAAAGAGGGGTAGAGAGGAGCAGAGAGGGGTAGAGAGCAAAATAAATGGATAAAAACAAGTAGAGAGGGGCAGCGAGAATAGAGATGGTTAGAGAGGGTTTAGGAGGAGTAGAGAGGGGTAGAAAGTGAGAAAGGGGCAGAGGGGAGTAGAGAGGGGCAGAGAGAAGGAGCGATGGGTAGACAGTAGAGAGGATAAAGAGGAGTAGAGCAGGCAGAGAGGGGTAAAGAGGAGTAGAGAGGGTAAAGAGGAGTAGAGAGGGTAAAGAGGCATAGAGAGGAGAAGAGGGGGCAGAGAGGAGTAGAAAGGAGCAGAGGGGGCAGACAGGAGTAGAGAGGAGTCCAGAGGGTAAAGAGGAGTAGAGACGGGAAGAGGTGAGTAGAGATGGGTAGAGAGGGGTGAGGATAAAGAGGAGTAGAGCGGACAGAGAGGGGTAAAGAGGAGTAGAGAGGGTAAATAGGAGTAGAGACAGGTAAAGAGGCATAGAGAGGAGAAGAGGGGGCAGAGAGGAGTAGAAGGGAGCAGAGGGGGTAGAGAGGAGTATAAAGGGTAGAGAGGAGTAGAGAGGGGTAGAGAGGGGAAAACAGAAGAGAGGGGAAAAAAGGAGTAGAGAGGAATAGAGAGTGTAGAGAGGAGTGGAGAGGGGTAGAAAGGTGTAGAGAGGGTAAGAGTCGAGTAGAGAGGGTAAAGAGCAGTAGATAAGGGCAGAGAGGAGTAGGGAGGGTAAATAGGAGTAGAGATGGGCAGAGAGGAAAAGAGGAGAAGAGGGGGCAGAGAGGAGTAGAACGGAGCAGAGGGAGTAGAGAGGGTAGAGTGGAGTTGAGAGGAGTCCACAGGGTAAAGAGGAGTAGAGAGGGGCAGTGGGGAGTAGAGATGGGTAGAGAGGGGTAGAAAGGGGTAGAGAGGGGTAGAAAGGGGTAAAGCGGAGTAGAGTGGAGCAGAGACGGTTTGAGATGAGTGGAGAGTGGTAGAGATGGGTAGAGTGGAGGAGAGAGGAGTAGGGAGGAGTTGAGAGGGGTAAAGAGGAGTAGGGAGGAGTTGAGAGGGGCAAAGAGGAGTAGAAAGGGGTAGACAGGAGTAAAGAGGAGTAGAAAGGGATAGACAGGAGTAAAGAGGAGTAGATAGGGATAGAGAGGAGTAGAGATGGGTAGAGAATAGAGAGGAGTAGAAAGGAGTGGAGTGGGGTAGAGATGAGTAGATGGGGTAGAGAAGAGTAGAGAGGGGTAGAGTGGAGTAGAGAGGGACAGACAGGGGTAGAGTGGAGTAGAGAGGGGTAAAGAGGAGTAGAGAGGAGTAGAGAGGATTAGAGAGGAGTGGAGAGGATCAGAGAGAAGGAGCGATGGGTAGACAGTAGAGAGGGTAAATAGGAGTAGAGACGGGTAAAGTGGAGGAGAGAGGAGAAGAGGGGGCAGAGAGGAGTAGAGAGGGGTAGAAAGGAGTAGAGAGGGTAAATAGGAGTAGAGAGGGGTAAAGAGGAGTAAAGACGAGAAAAGGAGGCAGAGAGGAGTAGAAAGGAGCAGAGGTGGTAGAGAGGAGTAGAGAGGGGTAGAGAGGGAACAGTGGAGCCGAGCGATATAGAGAGGGTAAAGAGGAGTAGAGAGGGGCAGATAGGAGTAGAGATGGGTACAGAGGGGTAGAAAGGGATAAAGCGGAGTAGAGTGGAGCAGAGAGGGTTAGAGAGGAGTCGAGAGTGGTAGAGATGGGTAGAGTGGAGTAGAGAGGCGTAGGGAGGAGTTGAGAGGGGTAGAATAGGTAGAAAGGGGTAGATAGGAGTAAAGAGGAGTTGAGAGGGGTAGAAATGGGTATAAAGGGGTAAAGAGGAGTAGAGAGGGGTAGAGAGGCGCAGAGAGGGGTAGGGAGGAGCAGAGAGGAGTAGAGAGGGTAAAGAGGAGTAGAGAGGGTAAAGAAGAGCAGAGAGGGCCAGAGGGGTGTTGAGATGCGTAGAGAGGGGTAAAAAGGGCTATAAAGGAGTGGAGAGTGGTAGAGATGGGTAGGGTGGAGTAGAGAGGAGTTGAGAGGGGCAGAGAGGAGGTGAGAGGGGTAATGAGGAGTAGAAAGGGGTAGAGAGGAGTAAAGAGTAGTAGAGGGGGCAGAGAGGAGTTGAGGGGTAGAAAGGGGTAAAGAGGAGTAGAGAGGGGCAGAGAGGTCTAGAGAGTGGAAAACAGAGGTAGAGAGGAGCAGAGAGGGGTACAGAAGGGTAGAAAAGAGTAGAGAGGGTAAAAAAGGGGTAGAGAGGGGTAAAGAAGATCAGAGAGGGGTAAAGAGGAGTAGAAAGGGGCAGAGAGGGGGTAGAGAGGAGCAGAGAGGGGTAGAGAGCAATAGAAATTGATAATAAAAACAAGTAGAGAGGGGCAGCGAGAATAGAGACGGCTAGAGAGTGATTAAGAGGAGTAGAGAGGGAGAAAGGGGTATAGATGAATAGAGAGGGCCAGAGACAAGTCGCAATGGGTAGAGATTAGAGAGGGTAAAAAGGTGTAGAGAGGGGCAGAGAGGAGTAGAAAGGTGTATAGAGGGGTAGACGGGTAAAGCGGAGTAGAGTGGAGCACAGAGGGTTAGAGAGGAGTCGAGAGTGGTAGACATGGGTAGAGTGGAGTAGAGAGGCGTAGGGAGGAGTAGATAGGGGTAGAGTGGGGTTGAGAGGAGTAGAAATGGGTATAAAGGGGTAAAGAGGAGCAGCGAGGGGTAGGGAGGGTCAGAGAGGAGTAGAGAGGGTAAAGAAGAGTAGAGAGGGGCAGAGGAGGAGAGAAGGGTAATGAGGAGTAGAAAGGGGTAGAGAGGAGTAAAGAGTAGTAGAGAGGGGTAGAGAGGAGTTGAGGGGTAGAAAGGGGTAAACAGGGGTAGAGAAGAGCAGAGAGGGGTAGAGAAGGGTAGAGAGGGTTAAAAAGGGGTAGAGAGGGGTAAAGCGGGGTAGAGAGGATTAGAGAGGGGCAGAGAGGAGTAGCGAGGAGCAGAGGGCATAGGGAGGAGTAGAGAGGAGTAGCGAGGAGCAGAGGGCATAGGGAGGAGTAGAGAGGGGTAGAGAGGAGTGGGGACTGGAACAGATGGGTAGAGTGGAGTAAAGAGGAGTAGAGAAGGTAAAGAGGGGTAGAGAGGAGCAGAGAGGGGTAGAAATGGATAAAGATGAGTAGAGAGGGGCAGCGAGAATAGAGATGGTTAAAGAGGGATTAAGAGGAGTAGAGAGGGAGAAAGGGATATAGAGGTGTAGAAAGGGGCAGAGATGGTTTAAGAGATGTAGAGAGGGATTAAGAGCAGGTTTAGAGTGTCAGAGGGGTGTAGAGACGTAGAGAGCAGTAGAGAATAGAGAGGGGTAGAGAGGAGAAAAGTGGAGTAGAGAGAGGGAGAGAGGAGTCGAGCGTGGTAGACAGAAAAGAGGAGTAGAGAGGGTAAATAGGAGTAGAGACGGGTAAAGAGGCATAGAGAGGAGAAGAGGGGGCAGAGAGGAGTAGAAAGGAGCAGAGGGGGCAGACAGGAGTAGAGAGGAGTCCAGACGGTAAAGAGGAGTAGAGACGGGAAGAGGTGAGTAGAGATGGGTAGAGAGGGGTGACGATAAAGAGGAGTAGAGCGAGCAGAGCGGGGTAAAGAGGAGTAGAGAGGGTAAATAGGAGTAGAGACGGGTTAAGCGGCGTAGAGAGAAGAGGGGGTAGAGGAGAGAAGAGGGGGTAGAGAGGAGAAGAGGGGGCAGAGAGGAGTAGAAAGGAGCAGAGGGGGTAGAGAGGAGTATAAAGGCTAGAGAGGAGTGGAGAGGGGTAAAGAGGAGTAGAGAAAGGTAGAGAGGGGAAAAGAGGAGCAGAGAGGGGTAAAAAGGAGTAGAGAGGAATAGAGAGTGTAGAGAGGAGTGGAGAGGGGTAGAAAGGTGTAGAGAGGGTAAGAGTCGAGTAGAGAGGGTAAAGAGGAGTAGATAAGGGCAGAGAGGAGTAGAGAGGGGTAGAGAGGAGTAGGGAGGTAAATAGGAGTAGAGAGGGGCAGAGAGGGGTAAAGAGGAGTAAAGATGAGAAGAGTGGGCAGAGAGGAGTAGAATGGAGCAGAGGGCGTAGAGAGGAGTAGAGAGGGTAGAGTGGAGTCCAGAGGAGTCCAGAGGGTAAAGCGGAGTAGAGTGGAGCAGAGACGGTTTGAGAGGATTGGAGAGTGGTAGCGATGGGTAGAGTGGAGGAGAGAGGAGTAGGTAGGAGTTGAGAGGGGTAAAGAGGAATAGAAAGGGGTAGACAGGAGTAAAGAGGAGTAGAGATGGGTAGAGAATAGAGAGGGGTAGAGAGGAGTAGAGAGGGAGAAAGGGGTATAGATGAATAGAGAGGGCCAGAGACAAATAGCGATGGGTAGCGATTAGAGAGGGTAAAGAGGTGCAGAGAGGGGAAGAGAGGAGTAGAAAGGAGTATAGAGGGGTAAAGAGGGGTAGAGAGGATTAGAGAGGAGTAGAGATGGGTAGAGAGGAGTAGAGAGGGAGAAAGGGGTATAGATAAATAGAGAGGGCAAGAGACAAGTAGCGATGGGTAGAGATTAGAGAAGGTAAAGAGGGTGTAGAGAGGGGCAGAGAGGAGTAGAAAGGAGTATAGAGGGCTAAAGAGGGGTAGAGAGGATTAGAGAGGAGTGGGGTAGAGATGAGTAGATGGGGTAGAGAAGAGTAGAGAGGGGTAGAGTGGAGTAGAGAGGAGAAGAGAGGGACAGACAGGGGTAGAGTGGAGTAGAGAAGGTAAAGAGGGGCAGAGAGGGGTAAAGAGAAATAGACAGGGGTAAAGAGGGCTAGAGAGGATTAAAGAGGAGTCGAGAGGGTCAGAGAGAAGGAGCGATGGGTAGACAGTAGAGAGGGTAAAGAGGAGTAGAGCGGGGCAGAAAGGAGCAGATGGAGTAGAGAGGAGGAGAGGAGTAGAAAGGAGCAGATGGGGTAGAGAGGAGTAGGAGAGGAGGAGAGAGGGGTAGAGACGAGTAGAGATGGGTAGAAAATAGAGAGGAGTAGAGATGGGGAGAGAGGAGTAGAGAGGGAGAAAGGGGTGTAGATGAATAGAGAGGGCCAGAGACAAGTAGCAATGGTTAGAGATTAGAGAGGGTAAATAGTAGTAGGTAAGGACAGAGAGGGGCAGAAAGAATTAGAGAGGGTAGAGAGGAGTAGAGAAGGTAGAGTGGAGTCGAGAGGTTTAGAGAGGGTAAAGAGGAGTAGAGAGGGGCAGAGGGGAGTAGAGATGGGTACAGAGGGGTAGAAAGGGGTAAAGCGGAGTAGAGTGGAGCAGAGAGGGTTAGAGAGGATTCGAGAGTAGTACAGATGGGTAGAGTGGAGTAGAGAGGCGTAGGGAGGAGATGAGAGGGGTAGAATGGGTATAAAGGGGGTAAAGAGGAGCAGAGAGGGGTAGGGAGGGGGAGAGAGAAGTAGAGAGGGTAAAGAAGAGCAGAGAGGGGAAAAGAGTAGTAGAAAGGAGTAGACAGGAGTAGAGAGGAGTTGAGGGGTAGAAATGGGTATAAAGGGGGAAAGAGGAGCAGAGAGGGGTAGAGAGGAGCAGAGAGGGGTAGAGAGGAGCAGAGAGGGGTAGAGAGGAGCAGAGAGGGGTAGGGAGAAGCAGAGAGGAGTAGAGAGGGTAAAGAAGAGCAGAGAGGGCCAGAGGGCAGTTGAGATGGGTAGAGAGGGGTAAAAAGGGGTATAAAGGAGTGGAGAGTGGTAGAGATGGGTAGGGTGGAGTAGAGAGGAGTAGAAAGGGGTAGAGAGGAGTTGAGACGGGTAGAAATGGGTAGAAAGCGATAAAGAGGAGTAGAGAGGGGAAGAGAGGTCTAGAGAGTGAAAACAAGGGTAGAGAGGAGCAGAGAGGGGTAGAGAAGGGTAGAAAAGGGTAGAGAGGGTTAAAAAGGGGTAGAGAGGGGTAAAGTGGGGTAGAGAGGAGCAGAGAGGGGTACAGAAGGGTAGAAAAGGGTAGAGAGGGTTAAAAAGGGGTAGAGAGGGGTAAAGCGGGGTAAAGAAGATCAGAGAGAGGCAGAGAGGAGTAGCGAGAAGCAGAGGGCGTTGGGAGGAGTAGAGAGGGGTAGAGAGGAGTGGTGAGTGGAAGAGATGGGTAGAGTGGAGTAAAGAGGAGTAGAGAGGGTAAAGAGGAGTAGAAAGGAGCAGAGGTGGTAGAGAGGAGTAGAGAGGGGTAGAGAGGGAACAGTGGAGCCGAGCGATATAGAGAGGGTAAAGAGGAGTAGAGAGGGGCAGATAGGAGTAGAGATGGGTACAGAGGGGTAGAAAGGGGTAAAGCGGAGTAGAGTGGAGCAGAGAGGGTTAGAGAGGAGTCGAGAGTGGTAGAGATGGGTAGAGTGGAGTAGAGAGGCGTAGGGAGGAGTTGAGAGGGGTAGAATAGGTAGAAAGGGGTAGATAGGAGTAAAGAGGAGTTGAGAGGGGTAGAAATGGGTATAAAGGGGTAAAGAGGAGTAGAGAGGGGTAGAGAGGCGCAGAGAGGGGTAGGGAGGAGCAGAGAGGAGTAGAGAGGGTAAAGAGGAGTAGAGAGGGTAAAGAAGAGCAGAGAGGGCCAGAGGGGTGTTGAGATGCGTAGAGAGGGGTAAAAAGGGCTATAAAGGAGTGGAGAGTGGTAGAGATGGGTAGGGTGGAGTAGAGAGGAGTTGAGAGGGGCAGAGAGGAGGTGAGAGGGGTAATGAGGAGTAGAAAGGGGTAGAGAGGAGTAAAGAGTAGTAGAGGGGGCAGAGAGGAGTTGAGGGGTAGAAAGGGGTAAAGAGGAGTAGAGAGGGGCAGAGAGGTCTAGAGAGTGGAAAACAGAGGTAGAGAGGAGCAGAGAGGGGTACAGAAGGGTAGAAAAGAGTAGAGAGGGTAAAAAAGGGGTAGAGAGGGGTAAAGAAGATCAGAGAGGGGTAAAGAGGAGTAGAAAGGGGCAGAGAGGGGTAGAGAGGAGCAGAGAGGGGTAGAGAGCAATAGAAATTGATAATAAAAACAAGTAGAGAGGGGCAGCGAGAATAGAGACGGCTAGAGAGTGATTAAGAGGAGTAGAGAGGGAGAAAGGGGTATAGATGAATAGAGAGGGCCAGAGACAAGTCGCAATGGGTAGAGATTAGAGAGGGTAAAAAGGTGTAGAGAGGGGCAGAGAGGAGTAGAAAGGTATATAGAGGGGTAGACGGGTAAAGCGGAGTAGAGTGGAGCACAGAGGGTTAGAGAGGAGTCGAGAGTGGTAGACATGGGTAGAGTGGAGTAGAGAGGCGTAGGGAGGAGTAGATAGGGGTAGAGTGGGGTTGAGAGGAGTAGAAATGGGTATAAAGGGGTAAAGAGGAGCAGCGAGGGGTAGGGAGGGTCAGAGAGGAGTAGAGAGGGTAAAGAAGAGTAGAGAGGGGCAGAGGAGGAGAGAAGGGTAATGAGGAGTAGAAAGGGGTAGAGAGGAGTAAAGAGTAGTAGAGAGGGGTAGAGAGGAGTTGAGGGGTAGAAAGGGGTAAACAGGGGTAGAGAAGAGCAGAGAGGGGTAGAGAAGGGTAGAGAGGGTTAAAAAGGGGTAGAGAGGGGTAAAGCGGGGTAGAGAGGATTAGAGAGGGGCAGAGAGGAGTAGCGAGGAGCAGAGGGCATAGGGAGGAGTAGAGAGGAGTAGCGAGGAGCAGAGGGCATAGGGAGGAGTAGAGAGGGGTAGAGAGGAGTGGGGACTGGAACAGATGGGTAGAGTGGAGTAAAGAGGAGTAGAGAAGGTAAAGAGGGGTAGAGAGGAGCAGAGAGGGGTAGAAATGGATAAAGATGAGTAGAGAGGGGCAGCGAGAATAGAGATGGTTAAAGAGGGATTAAGAGGAGTAGAGAGGGAGAAAGGGATATAGAGGTGTAGAAAGGGGCAGAGATGGTTTAAGAGATGTAGAGAGGGATTAAGAGCAGGTTTAGAGTGTCAGAGGGGTGTAGAGACGTAGAGAGCAGTAGAGAATAGAGAGGGGTAGAGAGGAGAAAAGTGGAGTAGAGAGAGGGAGAGAGGAGTCGAGCGTGGTAGACAGAAAAGAGGAGTAGAGAGGGTAAATAGGAGTAGAGACGGGTAAAGAGGCATAGAGAGGAGAAGAGGGGGCAGAGAGGAGTAGAAAGGAGCAGAGGGGGCAGACAGGAGTAGAGAGGAGTCCAGACGGTAAAGAGGAGTAGAGACGGGAAGAGGTGAGTAGAGATGGGTAGAGAGGGGTGACGATAAAGAGGAGTAGAGCGAGCAGAGCGGGGTAAAGAGGAGTACAGAGGGTAAATAGGAGTAGAGACGGGTTAAGCGGCGTAGAGAGAAGAGGGGGTAGAGGAGAGAAGAGGGGGTAGAGAGGAGAAGAGGGGGCAGAGAGGAGTAGAAAGGAGCAGAGGGGGGTAGAGAGGAGTATAAAGGCTAGAGAGGAGTGGAGAGGGGTAAAGAGGAGTAGAGAAAGGTAGAGAGGGGAAAAGAGGAGCAGAGAGGGGTAAAAAGGAGTAGAGAGGAATAGAGAGTGTAGAGAGGAGTGGAGAGGGGTAGAAAGGTGTAGAGAGGGTAAGAGTCGAGTAGAGAGGGTAAAGAGGAGTAGATAAGGGCAGAGAGGAGTAGAGAGGGGTAGAGAGGAGTAGGGAGGTAAATAGGAGTAGAGAGGGGCAGAGAGGGGTAAAGAGGAGTAAAGATGAGAAGAGTGGGCAGAGAGGAGTAGAATGGAGCAGAGGGCGTAGAGAGGAGTAGAGAGGGTAGAGTGGAGTCCAGAGGAGTCCAGAGGGTAAAGCGGAGTAGAGTGGAGCAGAGACGGTTTGAGAGGATTGGAGAGTGGTAGCGATGGGTAGAGTGGAGGAGAGAGGAGTAGGTAGGAGTTGAGAGGGGTAAAGAGGAATAGAAAGGGGTAGACAGGAGTAAAGAGGAGTAGAGATGGGTAGAGAATAGAGAGGGGTAGAGAGGAGTAGAGAGGGAGAAAGGGGTATAGATGAATAGAGAGGGCCAGAGACAAATAGCGATGGGTAGCGATTAGAGAGGGTAAAGAGGTGCAGAGAGGGGAAGAGAGGAGTAGAAAGGAGTATAGAGGGGTAAAGAGGGGTAGAGAGGATTAGAGAGGAGTAGAGATGGGTAGAGAGGAGTAGAGAGGGAGAAAGGGGTATAGATAAATAGAGAGGGCAAGAGACAAGTAGCGATGGGTAGAGATTAGAGAAGGTAAAGAGGTGTAGAGAGGGGCAGAGAGGAGTAGAAAGGAGTATAGAGGGCTAAAGAGGGGTAGAGAGGATTAGAGAGGAGTGGGGTAGAGATGAGTAGATGGGGTAGAGAAGAGTAGAGAGGGGTAGAGTGGAGTAGAGAGGAGAAGAGAGGGACAGACAGGGGTAGAGTGGAGTAGAGAAGGTAAAGAGGGGCAGAGAGGGGTAAAGAGAAATAGACAGGGGTAAAGAGGGCTAGAGAGGATTAAAGAGGAGTCGAGAGGGTCAGAGAGAAGGAGCGATGGGTAGACAGTAGAGAGGGTAAAGAGGAGTAGAGCGGGGCAGAAAGGAGCAGATGGAGTAGAGAGGAGGAGAGGAGTAGAAAGGAGCAGATGGGGTAGAGAGGAGTAGAGAGGAGGAGAGAGGGGTAGAGACGAGTAGAGATGGGTAGAAAATAGAGAGGAGTAGAGATGGGGAGAGAGGAGTAGAGAGGGAGAAAGGGGTGTAGATGAATAGAGAGGGCCAGAGACAAGTAGCAATGGTTAGAGATTAGAGAGGGTAAATAGTAGTAGGTAAGGACAGAGAGGGGCAGAAAGAATTAGAGAGGGTAGAGAGGAGTAGAGAAGGTAGAGTGGAGTCGAGAGGTTTAGAGAGGGTAAAGAGGAGTAGAGAGGGGCAGAGGGGAGTAGAGATGGGTACAGAGGGGTAGAAAGGGGTAAAGCGGAGTAGAGTGGAGCAGAGAGGGTTAGAGAGGATTCGAGAGTAGTACAGATGGGTAGAGTGGAGTAGAGAGGCGTAGGGAGGAGATGAGAGGGGTAGAATGGGTATAAAGGGGTAAAGAGGAGCAGAGAGGGGTAGGGAGGGGGAGAGAGAAGTAGAGAGGGTAAAGAAGAGCAGAGAGGGGAAAAGAGTAGTAGAAAGGAGTAGACAGGAGTAGAGAGGAGTTGAGGGGTAGAAATGGGTATAAAGGGGGAAAGAGGAGCAGAGAGGGGTAGAGAGGAGCAGAGAGGGGTAGAGAGGAGCAGAGAGGGGTAGAGAGGAGCAGAGAGGGGTAGGGAGAAGCAGAGAGGAGTAGAGAGGGTAAAGAAGAGCAGAGAGGGCCAGAGGGCAGTTGAGATGGGTAGAGAGGGGTAAAAAGGGGTATAAAGGAGTGGAGAGTGGTAGAGATGGGTAGGGTGGAGTAGAGAGGAGTAGAAAGGGGTAGAGAGGAGTTGAGACGGGTAGAAATGGGTAGAAAGCGATAAAGAGGAGTAGAGAGGGGAAGAGAGGTCTAGAGAGTGAAAACAAGGGTAGAGAGGAGCAGAGAGGGGTAGAGAAGGGTAGAAAAGGGTAGAGAGGGTTAAAAAGGGGTAGAGAGGGGTAAAGTGGGGTAGAGAGGAGCAGAGAGGGGTACAGAAGGGTAGAAAAGGGTAGAGAGGGTTAAAAAGGGGTAGAGAGGGGTAAAGCGGGGTAAAGAAGATCAGAGAGAGGCAGAGAGGAGTAGCGAGAAGCAGAGGGCGTTGGGAGGAGTAGAGAGGGGTAGAGAGGAGTGGTGAGTGGAAGAGATGGGTAGAGTGGAGTAAAGAGGAGTAGAGAGGGTAAAGAGGAGTAGAAAGGGGCAGAGAGGGGTAAAGAGGGGTAGAGAGGAGCAGAGAGGGGTAGAGAGCAATATAAATTGATAATAAAAACAAGTAGAGAGGGGCAGCGAGAATAGAGACGGTTAGAGAGTGATTAAGAGGAGTAGAGAGCAGTAGAGAGGGAGAAAGGGGTATAGATGAATAGAGCGGGCCAGAGACAAGTCGCGATGGGTAGAGATTAGAGAGGGTAAAAAGGTGTAGAGAGGGGCAGAGAGGAGTACAAAGGTGTATGGAGGGGTAGACAGGGGTAAAGCGGAGTACAGTGGAGCACAGAGGGTTAGAGAGGAGTCGAGAGTGGTAGACATGGGTAGAGTGGAGTAGAGAGGCGTAGGGAGGAGTTGAGAGGGGTAGAAATGGGTAGAACGGGATAAAAAGGAGTAGACAGGGCAGAGAGGGGTAAAGAGGAGTGGAAAGGAGTAGACAGGAGTAAAGAGGAGTAGATAGGGGTAGAGTGGGGTTGAGAGGGGTAGAAATGGGTATAAAGGGGTAAAGAGGAGCAGCGAGGGGTAGGGAGGGTCAGAGAGGAGTAGAGAGGGTAGAGAAGAGTAGAGAGGGCCAGAGGGGAGTTGAGATGGGTAGAGAGGAGTGGAGAGTGGTAGCGATGGGTAGGGTGGAGTAGAGAGGGGCAGAGGAGGAGAGAGGGGTAATGAGGAGTAGAAAGGGGTAGAGAGGAGTAAAGAGTAGTAGAAAGGGGTAGAGAGGAGTAAAGAGTAGTAGAGAGGGGTAGAGAGGAGTTGGGGGGTAGAAAGGGGTAATGAGGAGTAGAGAGGGGCAGAGAGGTCTAGAGAGTGGAAAACAGGGGTAGAGAGGAGCAGAGAGGGGTAGAGAACGTAGAGAGGGTTAAAAAGGGGTAGAGAGGGGTAAAGCGGGGTAGAGAGGATTAGAGAGGGGCAGAGAGGAGTAGCGAGGAGCAAAGTGCATAGGGAGGAGTAGAGAGGGGTAGAGAGGAGTGGGGACTGGAACAGATGGGTAGAGTGGAGTAAAGAGGAGTAGAGAAGGTAAAGAGGGGTAGAGAGGAGCAGAGAGGGGTAGAGAGGAGTAGAAATGGATAAAGATGAGTTGAGGGGGGCAGCGAGAATAGAGATGGTTAAAGAGGGATTAAGAGGAGTAGAGAGTGAGAAAGGGGTTTAGAGGTGTAGAAAGGGGCAGAGATGGTTTAAGAGGTGTAGAGAGGGATTAAGAGCAATAGAGAAGAGTAAAAAGGGAGAAATGGGTAAAGTTGAATAGAGAGGGCCAGCGAGAAGTAGCGATGGCTAGAGAGTAGAGAAGGGTAAACAGTGGTAAAGAGCAGTAAAGAGGGCTAGAGAGCAGTAGAGCATCAGAGGGGTGTAGAGAAGTAGAGAGCAGTAGAGAGTTCAGAGGGGTAGAGAGGAGTAGCAGAGGGGGTAGGGAGGAGTAGAGAGGGGTAGAGAGGAGTGAGGAGTGGAAGAGATGGGTAGAGTGGAGTAAAGAGGAGTTCAGAGGGTAAAGAGGAGTAGAGGGGCAGAGAGGGGTAGAGTGGAGTAGAGGGTAGAGAGGAGCAGAGAGAGGTAGAGAGTAGAAGAAATGGATAAAGATGAGGAGAGGTGCAGCAAGAATGGTGTTTGTTAGAGATGGATAAAGAGCAGTAGAGAGGGAGATAGGGGAATGGAGGAGTAGAAAGGGGCAGACAGGGTTAAAGAGGGGTAGAGAGGAGCAGAGAGGGGTAGAGAGGAGCAGAGAGGGGTAGAGAGCAAAATAAATGGATAAAAACTAGTAGAGAGGGGCAGCGAGAATAGAGATGGTTAGAGAGGGTTTAAGAGGAGTAGAGAGGGGTAGAAAGTGAGAAAGGGGAAGAGAGGAGTAGAGAGGGGCAGAGAGAAGGAGCGATGGGTAGACAGTAGAGAGGATAAAGAGGAGTAGAGCGGGCAGAGAGGGGTAAAGAGGAGTAGAGAGGGTAAAGAGGAGCTGAGAGGAGTAGAAAGGAGCAGAGGGCGTAGAGAGGAGCAGAGAGGGTAGAGTGGAGTCCAGAGGAGTCCAGAGGGTAAAGCGGAGTAGAGTGGAGCAGAGACGGTTTGAGAGGATTGGAGAGTGGTAGCGATGGGGAGAGTGGAGGAGAGAGGAGTAGGTAGGAGTTGAGAGGGGTAAAGAGGAATAGAAAGGGGTAGACAGGAGTAAAGAGGAGTAGAGATGGGTAGAGAATAGAGAGGAGTAGAGAGGGAGAAAGGGGTATAGATGAATAGAGAGGGCCAGAGACAAATAGCGATGGGTAGCGATTAGAGAGGGTAAAGAGGAGTAGGTAGGAGTTGAGAGGGGTAAAGAGGAATAGAAAGGGGTAGACAGGAGTAAAGAGGAGTAGAGATGGGTAGAGAATAGAGAGGAGTAGAGAGGGAGAAAGGGGTATAGATGAATAGAGAGGGCCAGAGACAAATAGCGATGGGTAGAGATTAGAGAAGGTAAAGAGGTGTAGAGAGGGGCAGAGAGGAGTAGAAAGGAGTATAGAGGGCTAAAGAGGGGTAGAGAGGATTAGAGAGGAGTAGAGGGGGGTAGAGTGGAGTAGAGAGGAGAAGAGAGGGACAGACAGGGGTAGAGTGGAGTAGAGAGGGTAAAGAGGGGCAGAGAGGGGTAAAGAGAAATAGACAGGGGTAAAGAGGGCTAGAGAGGATTAAAGAGGAGTGGAGAAGGTCAGAGAGATTAGTGCGATTAGAGAGGGTAAAGAGGTGCAGAGAGGGGAAGAGAGGAGTAGAAAGGAGTATAGAGGGGTAAAGAGAGGTAGAGAGGATTAGAGAGGAGTAGAGATGGGTAGAGAGGAGTAGAGAGGGAGAAAGGGGTATAGATGAATAGAGAGGGCCAGAGACAAGTAGCGATGGGTAGAGATTAGAGAAGGTAAAGAGGTGTAGAGAGGGGCAGAGAGGAGTAGAAAGGAGTAGAGGGCTAAAGAGGGGTAGAGAGGATTAGAGAGGAGTGGGGTGGGGTAGAGATGAGTAGATGGGGTAGAGAAGAGTAGAGAGGGGTAGAGTGGAGTAGAGAGGAGAAGAGAGGGACAGACAGGGGTAGAGTGGAGTAGAGAGGGTAAAGAGGGGCAGAGAGGGCTAAAGAGAAATAGACAGGGGTAAAGAGGGCTAGAGAGGATTAAAGAGGAGTGGAGAGGGTCAGAGAGAAGGAGCGATGGGTAGACAGTAGAGAGGGTAAAGAGGAGTAGAGCGGGGCAGAAAGGAGCAGATGGGGTAGAGAGGAGTAGAGAGGAGGAGAGAGGGGTAGAGACTGTGAAGGAATTTTCTGTTTTACAATATGTGTGTATTAACATAGAGACAATCACATGATTATCATTAAGCATTTAATATAATAGATCAATTATATATGGAGTTAAGTAATTAAATAATGTATTCTTTGTGAACACTGAGTAGGTCATGGTTCACTCCCTATGTGTCTCTCCTTCACATTCTGCTGAGACAGGCAGTCTGTGAGGCAGATGTTTTCGTTACTTGTTTTGAAGGTTATTGATAGTTATAGAGAGACAAAACATCAAGAATTGGATACCCTTGTCTCTGTATGTTTAGAAACCGCCCCTTGTGGCAAATCAGTAAAGCAACGATTATTGTGTATAAATCTGCTCTGTATGCTGTTTCTAAGGCAGAGTGATTCTGGTGAGAATCTCTCTCATTCTAAAGTTTATCTCCAATAAACTGAAATTATTTTTCTTATTCTAATATATCGGTTTGTTGTGGTTCTGTTTGGACAGACTTGCTCACTGTGGGTTGACAGGGAAAAATCCACGACAATATGGCGTAGTCGGCAGGATTGCTAACTTGATTTTTCTCCTACGCAGATTTCTCTCAAGTCGGAACGGCTTAAGACAGTGATCACTGCCGGGAGTTCAAACCCCGAGACCGCAACCCACCTTCTCACAGAGAGGTAACTGTAACCAGTAGCCTAGAGGAAGGACGGCGGCGACCGGACCGAGGAGAGTAAGACGTCTGTCTGGGGTGATCAATACGCAATCCATAGAAAGAGAATCACAGGTGAGCCACCACAGCAAAACGTAACTTGAGGCTGTATCGCGCTCAAATTCTAAAAAGTTTGATTAGTGACCGACGGGTCCGTCACTCTGTGGAGTGATTCAAACTGTGGAGGCTGTATGCTACTCCCACCCATGGACTAATATTTGTCTTTTTCTTTCACCTTTTTCTTTATCTTGTAATGAGCTCTGAAACATTTTTGTAATGTGGTATCATGTATTGTCAGTAGAGGCAAATGATATACACGGACTAGTACAGGAGAGGCATTTTTGCAGAGGAGATGATTATGGTCATTTGTACCTGTACGAGACACTTAATGAGGTTGACGGATATGGAAGTGGTTTTTCTGTTGTAGCTATACCTAGAGGTGAATGGTTAAAAGAGAAGGAAACGGCATTAATAAGAAGTTAGGCTAAACGTTCACCCTGAAAGTGAGGGCAATTATCCAGAGGATAGTGCAGAATCTGAAACTGATTCTGACTAAAATAGGCCTAATTAAAAGGAAAAAAAAATTTTTTTTAATTTTTAAAAAATTAAAATTAAAAGGCATAGTTTGGTTGTGGGACAAACGCACGAAAAATGGGTTCTAACAATTCAAAGAAGCAGGACTCTGAATTTACGGGTCCAATGAAAATAATGCATGACAAATATGGTCCGGCAACCACACACCAGCGTGTTAAATGGCAAAAGTTAGGTTTCCCTGAAAAAGGCTCTTTTAGCCTAAATCAGATTGATAACTTAAAAATGCGGCTGCGGTCATATGAGGTTAAAAATAGTAAACGTAAAAATAAATGGCAACCCGACTGGGATGTAGTAGATTTGTGGGAAAAAGAATCAAAATTAAGGCAGGAAAAACAGACCAAGGGAGAAAATAAAAATACTGTGGAGAAATCCCAACAAAGTAATTCAGTGCTATCTCCTGTTGTGCATTCCGGCGGCTCTTTGTATCCCAATGTAGCACAGCTTGCAAGCGTACACAAAATTAACCTGGACTTGGACTGTCCTGCGTGTCCTCCAGCTTATGTTCCACAGCAAGCGGCAGGAGCTCACGGACATCCCTCAGCCCCTGCTCTCCAGGCAGCGCATTCCAGTGCTGCTGCACAACCATCTGCGAGTGGGCCGGCGACCAGAGCGAGACCTGCAGCTTCAGTAGGCCCAGATTCCACAGTACAGGTAACTTCCCATAAGGGCGAACTGCACGAGGTAGAGATACCTACCCCGTCACACACCAGGGGAGGTACCGCGTATGGCCCGAAGACGTTGGCACTTGTGCCGCAACTGGACACATCCTGGGGGTCAGACACTTACCCTATGCTAGAATGTCCCAATCCCAGGGCAGGACAAGGCGACCAGGGTCCGACGGTCCTGGTATATCGGCCCTGGAAGGTGTCGGAGTTACAGGCTGTCTGCGAGGATTTGCCGGATCCAACCCAGGTGGGTGGTGCTAAGTTTATGGAAGCTTTGAGAAATCTGGTAAAAACGTGTCAACCAACTGCAGGCGAATTACAAACTGTACTGATTAAGAAACTGAAGTTACGGTGGGGTAACGTAAAGGGTACTTGGTCTATAAACCATCCATACAATGATGGTGCTACTTCTGAGTATATGGAACAAATTAAGACTTTGGAAACCAGTATGAAAACCGAATTCCCTGTTCGTCTGAACTGGGAAGCAGTTAGACAGGTTAAACAAAAGCCTGATGAAACTGTTAATGATTTTCTTGAGAGACTTTCAGAGAAGTACGACGCACACAGTGGAATGGACAAACCGGAAAACAGCGAGACTTTTACTCCGTACGAGACTCAGCTAACCCACTGTTTCCTGGATGGATTGGATAAACACCTTGCAACCGCTACTAAGACCTCCTGTGTTGGCTGGCAGACTCGGAGACTTAAGGACGTTCTCCGTTATGCTGTTCACTGGGAAGAACAGGACCGCGACAAGCAACACAAAGACAAAAAGAAGAGCGACAAGATGACCTCTCAGCTGCAGCTGGCCCAGCTCAATTCCTACCAGTGGAACCGAGACGGTGCCGGTGGACAGCAGCAGCAAAGGAGAGGCCGCGGCAGACGTGGAGGACGGAATCAAGGGAACAGACAGAGACCCAACTCCATGGGACCCACTACCATGGTGGATTATGATGTTTGCCGAAAATGCGGAAAAAAGGGACATTGGGCTCGCGGTTGTAAATTTTCCGGTAATGCTGATAATTGGGACACAGCACCCCACGGGAATGTTACTTTCCAACATCCTGGGGGTCAAACTGGATTACCTGGACAATGACATTTTGTGGGAGACGAGGAAACGCATGCGGACATGGGTGAGTTTGCTGGGTTCCTTTACCATACGGCTCCAAATGCGTTACCACTTTGGTCATTGAAAGTTGATGGGCGAGCATTAGACTTCATTGTGGATACGGGAGCTGGTCGGTCTGTAATAACAGCTAAATCATGGGATTCAAAACCTCCTCTTTTTAGTGGTAAAACCATGCTCAGCCAAGATGCTGGTGGAAATACCACGACAGAGAAATTTACAGCTCCATTACTGGTGCAAGATTTCAATACGGGCTCAAATATTACTTTGAAACATGCGTTCTTGTTCTCCCCTGTATGTCCGGTAAACCTGCTTGGCAGAGACTTAATGTGCAAATTAGGTCTGAGTGTGCAGTGTACTGATGACGGTTTAACTATTGACAGATCTGCTACGGCAGAAACTCTAGAAATGTTTTACTATGCTTGGGATCTGGACAGATCCTCAGTCACAGCTAAAGCCATAAAAATGGCCAAAACTGAGTGGACAGGCACTGGCGACAGACTGACAGAATTACAACTACATGTAACAGCACATTTTAGTCGAGGTAGAGATTGGGAATTTGAGAAGAATTGGTACGGTGATTGTAAATTAATTTCGACATTGTTTTTGGTTGGTCGCGATTTCTGTGCATTGTCTGTAGAATTGAGCTCAGCACATCAGCAATTCTATTCCATAGCGGGAAGTGCACCCCATGTTTCACTGTGCAAAGCCTCAAATAAAAAATGGGAGGACACAGGACCATGGGTGAAATTATGTTTGGACACCACGGACTGGGAAAAGACAGGGGAATTTTCAAAATATTCTCCCTCTCTGCGTGTCACTGCGCACCAGTTTCCGAACTCTCTGACGGCTGTCTGCAGCATTCATGAGTTGTTGTGTGACACCCAAGCCTACTTGCATTTGTCAGACCCGAGATTCAGTGCAATTCCCTCTCAATTGTAGGCAACGTCCCAAAATGATGTGGGGCTCATAGCTGGAGTTACTCCACTTCAAGTAACCCCTAAATCTGAATACAGACCATGCAAACGTCAATATCCCCTACGCCCAGAAGCCGAAGACGGCATTGTCCCCATATTTAATGCGTTGTTAGAAGCTGGTGTTGTGGTTCCCTGTCCTGACTCTCCATGCAACACTCCTATCTTGCCTGTAAAAAAGCCTGATGGGTCTTGGCGGTTCGTACAAGATTTACGAGCTGTGAACAGCGCCGTTCAACAGCGCGCTCCCGTTGTGCCGAACCCCGCGACCATTCTTGCACAGGTCCCGGGTAATGCTAAATATTTTTCTGTGATCGATCTAGCGAATGCATTCTTTAGTATTCCTGTTGATGTAAATTCCCAGTACTGGTTTGCTTTTACATTCAGGGCAAAAAGGTATACCTGGTCTCGATTACCCCAGGGGTATGCTGAATCACCAGCAGTTTTTTTCAGCAGCGCTGCAGGAAAACTTGGAACAATTCCAGTTTTCTTCAGGCCAAAGTACTTTGATTCAATACGTTGATGATCTCCTCGTCTGCTCTCCAGACGAGCACAGCTGTATTCAGGATTCACTTGAACTGTTGACATTCCTAGCCACAGAGGGCCACAAAGTTAAACAGGAGAAACTGCAATTTGCATTAAATACTGTTACCTACTTAGGGCACACTATTTCTGCAGAAGGCAAATCTTTGGGAACTGACAGAATCCAAGCGATTCTTGACCTCCCTAAACCGGTTACAAAAAAGCAGGTAATGTCTTTTCTAGGCATGACAGGGTACTGTAGGCAATGGATTTCTGATTACGCTGAAATCTCCCAACCCTTGCAAGATTTGGCACATGGCCATGATCTAGCGGCTAATGATAATGTCACATGGACAGAGCTTGCTGAAATCTCCTTTCAGAAGTTGAAACAACAATTGGCCTCTTCTCCTACTTTGGGCCTGCCTGACATGATTAAACCTTTTCTTTTGACTGTTGATGAGAAGGGCGGTTACATGTCTGCTGTTCTTTTGCAAAAGCACGGTGATAAACACAGGCCTGTGGCGTACTATTCTCAGCGACTTGATGCTGTTTCTAGGGGCCTTCCTCTTTGTTTGCGCTCCATTTCAGCAGCGGCTTTGGCGGTAACTGCATCTGCATCACTTGTTGCTTATCGTCCTCTCACTGTCCTTGTTCCGCATGCGGTAGCAGAAATTCTGTTAAAACAGAAAACGGCACATTTCTCACCAGCTCGAATGCTTCACTATCAACATGTGTTGCTCTCTTTGCCAAATGTTACAGTCAAGCGATGCAATGTTCTGAATCCCGCTACTCTTTTACCTACACCTGAGGATGGGGAGCCACATAATTGTGTTCATGTGTTAGATCAAATTCTCTCCCCCCGTCCTGACCTCGCCACCACTCCCCTCTCAAATGCAGACTTTGATATGTTTGTTGACGGTTCTGCCAGTCGATGTCCCCTCACAGGTGACAGTCAGGTTGGCTATGCAGTAGTGACACAACACCAGGTTCTGGAGTCAGCCCGCCTTCCTGGACATCTCTCAGCACAGGCAGCTGAACTGTTCGCTCTTACACGCGCTTGCCATTTGGCTGAAGGTAAAACTGTAAATATTTTCACTGACAGCAGATATGCTTTTGGAGTTGTGCACGACTTTGGAACTCTTTGGCAGCATAGAGGCTTCCTTACCTCTACAGGGAAAACTATACAGAATGGACACTTAGTGAGCTGCCTCCTACAGGCAATTCTTTTGCCTGCTGCCATTGCTATATGTAAATGCTCCGCTCACACAAACCAGACTGATGCTATCTCTCAAGGTAATGAGCAGGCGGACTTGGCTGCCAAGGCGGCTGCAATCGCCCCCCCTCACACAACTCTCAGTCTGCTCACACAGGCTGCTGTTCCCACAGACACTCCAATGGCCTCTGTACAGGACTGCCAAGCTGGGGCCACACCCCAGGAAAAGGCCAAATGGAAGCGAGACGGCACCTACACTGATGGGGTCTGGCTAGGCCCTACTGGTAAACCCTGTTTATCTCGTTTTTTATTTCCCTATTATGCTAAATTGACTCATGGACTGGATCATGTGTCAAAAGGAGGGATGATATCTTTGATGTCCAGACACTGGGACACAAGCGGATTTTCTACTTATGCAAAAAACTTTTGTGAAAAGTGTGTTATCTGTGTTGTAAATAATGCTGGGAGGGGCCAGAAGGTTCCAAATGCGGCCCACCCGGCTCCACAGGAGCCTTTCGAGTACCTGATGATGGACTTCATTGAACTTAACCCATGCAGGGGTAAGAAATATTGTTTGGTGTTTGTTGACATGTTTTCAAAATGGGTTGAAGTTTTTCCTACAGGGAAAGCTGATGCTGCAGCAGTGGCGAAAGCCCTACTAACAGAGCTTATTCCTAGGTGGGGGATCCCGAGGAAGCTGTCTTCAGACAGAGGCTCACACTTTTTAAACAAGGTGTTGGACAAAGTGACCGAGCAATTGGGGATCAGGTTAAAGTTCCATTGTGCTTACCACCCTCAGAGTGGAGGGGCGGTAGAGAGGGCAAATGGAACCATTAAGAACCGGTTAACTAAAGTGATGGCAGAGACAGGTCTGGATTGGGTCCAGGCCCTGCCAATTGTCCTTACAGGTATGCGGGGGAGGGTCCACGCTGCTACAGGGTTGTCGCCCTATGAGGTCATCACAGGGCGGCCCATGAGGACTGGATGTCACCCCCCAGGGCTGATGCTGGACAAGGTGCTAGCTGACACTCGCATGGTGAGTTACTGTGTTCAGCTAACCAATGTTCTGAGATCTGTGCATCAACAGGTGAAAGCAGCTCTCCCAGATCCAGCCAGCGGGCCTCTACATGACCTGCAGCCAGGAGACTGGGTGGTGATAAAGGACTTCAGAAGGAAGAAGTGGCACCAGGCCAGGTGGAGGGGTCCTTTCCAGATACTACTCACCACGCCCACAGCCGTGCGAGTGGAAGGCCGTGCTTCTTGGGTCCACGTCAGCCACTGCAAAAGAGCTCCACCAGCGCCAAAGGAGGGATAAGGGTGAGAGACCCACCTCGACCGACGCGCAGGGACAACTAAGTTCTCACGGAGTTTAAAAACTCAGAGAACCACCACTTCAAGGAGCACGTGACGGTAATATCTGCTCCCAACATGCCAGACGACAGCAGGAACACCGAGGGGTACAACCCTTTGAGAAGATTAGGCTGCAGCCTGAAGGTAGGCATATTGATACTAGGCCTCATTACACTCATCACAGTTCTGCCCATTATCCTGATTCATGAGACATTCTACACCATTAACACCAGTGAACCAAACGGTACTGTTGTAATGACTAAAAGGCCTAAAAGGTATGTCACCACCGGGAATGAAGTTTGGCTGACACCAGGAACTGTGAAGCATCATTATGCTACTAATTCTTGGTGGCGTTATGCTGAGTGGACTGCAAAACAGCACTTTAACCGGTCTTGTTATGTTTGCTCTCACATGCCTCATTCCACAGCAGGCCCTCTTCTTCAGGTGCAGAATCTGAAGAACGACCTCTCAACGTGTTTGGTGGGACTGAGTTCTCACCCAGGTGTGGGAATACGGTGGGGAAAAGCTGATTTCTCTGTGCCATTAAATCTGTCACGTTTGAGTACTCCAGTAGTAAATAGAGATTGTTCTTTTCTGAAAGATTACCTAGCATGGCCACAGGTGTCATGGAGAATGCCCGGTCCAGTCGTACTTAAACATAGTATGAAGTTTGGAAGTTGTATTATAGGTAATGGCTCTAATGCACTAGGTCAATTAGACAATGTTCAGTGTAAAGCTGTTTTCTGTGATTGTCCGCCCATACATCCTGATAAGTGTTTTGACTGTCTGAGTGATTCCTCTAGTCCCTGCAGAGACGACCCTGACACATGTAGGAAGAACTGGTCACACGCAATCTCATTACCTTAGAATAGGGAACAAACTGAAACTGTTCCGGGATAACACCATCCTCTCGCCTTGGGAGCCGACTGTTATCTGATTGGTAATTGCTTTGTGGGCACTCTGCTCTCCCCCCTGACTGGAGTAGAGTTTGCGCCCTCATTGCCACATATGTGATTCCTGACTCAAGTTGCTATAGGTCAGTACTTACAGCAATATGTTCCTGATCCGGAACAAGATAATGTATTCCTTCTCCGACAACTTCCTGAGTTTACTGACGACCCTATATAAAGTATAGGCCTGAATTATGTACCCACCCTGTCACATGGTTGGTGGGAAGACAGTGTTGTAATGTGAAGAGATAAAAGGTTGACATTCCAGGAGTTGTGAAAAGTCTCCATTACATGATGGGTTTTTATTTTTTTATCTTTCTTTTCTTTCAGACTTTCTCTTGATAGTAATAATTTTATATGTTAAATAATCAGTAGTACATTATAGTGAAAATTATTTCTGGCTCTGTGCTAGTTTTGTCCCATATAAGTCCTGAATCTGCCGCTTTTTCAATTCCCCCTGGATTATTGGAGTATTGTACATATCCACACGAGATTATTGTATTTGGTCTGTAAAATCATGTAATCATTTATGATGTTATTAAAATGAATCACTTACTAATTGATTGAGTACATTAGGTAGATTGTAACAGAAAATTGTTAGTTATCATGAAATGATAAAAGGAGGGAAATGTGAAGGAATTTTCTGTTTTACAATATGTGTGTATTAACATAGAGACAATCACATGATTATCATTAAGCATTTAATATAATAGATCAATTATATATGGAGTTAAGTAATTAAATAATGTATTCTTTGTGAACACTGAGTAGGTCATGGTTCACTCCCTATGTGTCTCTCCTTCACATTCTGCTGAGACAGGCAGTCTGTGAGGCAGATGTTTTCGTTACTTGTTTTGAAGGTTATTGATAGTTATAGAGAGACAAAACATCAAGAATTGGATACCCTTGTCTCTGTATGTTTAGAAACCGCCCCTTGTGGCAAATCAGTAAAGCAACGATTATTGTGTATAAATCTGCTCTGTATGCTGTTTCTAAGGCAGAGTGATTCTGGTGAGAATCTCTCTCATTCTAAAGTTTATCTCCAATAAACTGAAATTATTTTTCTTATTCTAATACATCGGTTTGTTGTGGTTCTGTTTGGACAGACTTGCTCACTGTGGGTTGACAGGGAAAAATCCACGACAAGACGAGTAGAGATGGGTAGAAAATAGAGAGGAGTAGAGATGGGGAGAGAGGAGTAGAGAGGGAGAAAGGGGTGTAGATGAATAGAGAGGGCCAGAGACAAGTAGCAATGGTTAGAGATTAGAGAGGGTAAATAGGAGTAGGTAAGGACAGAGAGGGGCAGAAAGGAGTAGAGAGGGTAGAGAGGAGTAGAGAAGGTAGAGTGGAGTCGAGAGGTGTAGAGAGGGTAAAGAGGAGTAGAGAGGGGCAGAGGGGAGTAGAGATGGGTACAGAGGGGTAGAAAGGGGTAAAGCGGAGTAGAGTGGAGCAGAGAGGGTTAGAGAGGATTCGAGAGTAGTACAGATGGGGAGAGGGTTAGAGAGGATTTGAGAGTAGTACAGATGGGTAGAGTGGAGTAGAGAGGCGTAGGGAGGAGTTGAGAGGGGTAGAATGGGTATAAAGGGGTAAAGAGGAGCAGAGAGGGGTAGAGAGGAGCAGAGAGGGGTAGAGAGGTGCAGAGAGGGGTAGGGAGGGGGAGACAGAAGTAGAGAGGGTAAAGAAGAGCAGAGAGGGGAAAAGAGTAGTAGAAAGGAGTAGACAGGAGTAAAGAGGAGTAGATAGGGGTAGAGAGGAGTTGAGGGGTAGAAATGGGTATAAAGGGGTGAAGAGGAGCAGAGAGGGGTAGAGAGGTGCAGCGAGGGGTAGGGAGTGGCAGAAAGGAGTAGAGAGGGGTAGAGAGGAGTAGAGAGGGTAGAGTGGAGTCGAGAGGTGTAGAGAGGGTAAAGAGTAGTAGAAAGGAGTAGACAGGCGTAAAGAGGAGTAGATAGGGGTAGAGAGGAGTTGAGGGGTAGAAATGGGTATAAAGTGGAAAAGAGGAGCAGAGAGGGGTAGAGAGGAGCAGAGAGGGGTAGAGAGGAGCAGAGAGGTGCAGCGAAGGGTAGGGAGGAGCAGAGAGGAGTAGAGAGGGTAAAGAAGAGCAGAGAAGGCCAGAGGGCAGTTGAGATGGGTAGAGAGGGGTAAAAAGGGGTATAAAGGAGTGGAGAGTGGTAGAGATGGGTAGGGTGGAGTAGAGAGGAGTAGAAAGGGGTAGAGAGGAGTTGAGACGGGTAGAAATGGGTAGAAAGCGATAAAGAGGAGTAGAGAGGGGAAGAGAGGTCTAGAGAGTGAAAACAAGGGTAGAGAGGAGCAGAGAGGGGTAGAGAAGGGTAGAAAAGGGTAGAGAGGGTTAAAAAGGGGTAGAGAGGGGTAAAGCGGGGTAGAGAGGATTAGAGAGTGGCTGAGAGGAGTAGCGAGGAGCAGAGGGCGTAGGGAGGAGTAGAGAGGAGTGGGGAGTGGAAGAGATGGGTAGAGTGGAGTAAAGAGGAATAGAGAGGGTAAAGAGGTGTAGAGGGGCAGAGAGGGGTCGAGAGAAGCAGAGAGGGGTAGAGAGGAGTAGAAATGGATAAAGATGAGTAGAGAGGGGGCAGCGAGAATAGAGATGGTTGAAGAGGGATTAAGAAGCGTAGAGAGGGAGAAAGGGGTATAGAGGTGTAGAAAGGGGAAGAGATGGTTAAACAGGTGTAGAGAGGGGCAGAGGGGAGTAGAGATGGGCACAGAGGGGTAGAAAGGGGTAAAGCGGAGTAGAGTGGAGCAGAGAGGGATAGAGAGGAGTCGAGAGTGGTAGAGATGGGTAGAGTGGAGTAGAGAGGCGTAGGGAGGAGTTGAGAGGGGTAGAATAGGTAGGAGTAAAAAGGAGTAGAGAGGGCAGAGAGGAGCAGAGAGGGGTAAAGAGTAGTAGAAAGGAGTAGACAGGCATAAAGAGGAGTAGATAGGGGTAGAGAGGAGTTGAGAGGGGTAGAAATGGGTATAAAGGGGTAAAGAGGAGTAGAGAGGGGTAGAGAGGAGCAGAGAGGGGTAGAGAGGTGCAGCGAAGGGTAGGGAGGAGCAGAGAGGAGTAGAGAGGGTAAAGAAGAGCAGAGAGGGCCAGAGGGCAGTTGAGATGGGTAGAGAGGGGTAAAAAGGGGTATAAAGGGAGTGGAGTGGTAGAGATGGGTAGGGTGGAGTAGAGAGGAGTAGAAAGGGGTAGAGAGGAGTTGAGACGGGTAGAAATGGGTAGAAAGCGATAAAGAGGAGTAGAGAGGGGAAGAGAGGTCTAGAGAGTGAAAACAAGGGTAGAGAGGAGCAGAGAGGGGGTAGAGAAGGGTAGAAAAGGGTAGAGAGGGTTAAAAAGGGGTAGAGAGGGGTAAAGCGGGGTAGAGAGGGGGTAAAGCGGGGTATAGAGGATTAGAGAGTGGCTGAGAAGAGTAGCGAGGAGCAGAGGGCGTAGGGAGGAGTAGAGAGGAGTGGGGAGTGGAAGAGATGGGTAGAGTGCAGTAAAGAGGAATAGAGAGGGCAGAGAGGGGTCGAGAGAAGCAGGGAGGGGTAGAGAGGAGTAGAAATGGATAAAGATGAGTAGAGAGGGGCAGCGAGAATAGAGATGGTTGAAGAGGGATTAAGAGGCGTAGAGAGGGAGAAAGGGGTATAGAGGTGTAGAAAGGGGCAGAGATGGTTAAAGAGGTGTAGAGAGGGGCAGAGGGGAGTAGAGATGGGCACAGAGGGGTAGAAAGGGGTAAAGCGGAGTAGAGTGGAGCAGAGAGGGATAGAGAGGAGTCGAGAGTGGTAGAGATGGGTAGAGTGGAGTAGAGAGGGCGTAGGGAGGAGGTGAGAGGGGTAGAATAGGTAGAAAGGAGTAAAAAGGAGTAGAGAGGAGCAGAGAGGGGTAAAGAGTAGTAGAAAGGAGTAGACAGGCATAAAGAGGAGTAGATAGGGGTAGAGAGGAGTTGAGAGGGGTAGAAATGGGTATAAAGGGGTAAAGAGGAGTAGAGAGGGGTAGGGAGGGGCAGAGAGGAGTAGAGAGGGTAAAGAAGAGCAGAGAGGGCCAGAGGGGAGTTGAGATGCGTAGAGAGGGGTAAAAAGGGGTATAAAGGAGTGGAGAGTGGTAGAGATGGGTAGGGTGGAGTAGAGAGGAGTTGAGAGCGGCAGAGAGGAGGAGAGAGGGGTAATGAGGAGTAGAAAGGGGTAGAGAGGAGTAAAGAGTAGTAGAGAGGGATAGAGAGGAGTTGAGATGGGTAGAAATGGGTAGAAAGCGGGAAAGAGTAGTAGAGGGGGCAGAGAGGAGTTGAGGGGTAGAAAGGGGTAAAGAGGAGTAGAGAGGGGCAGAGAGGTCTAGAGAGTGGAAAACAGAGGTAGAGAGGAGCAGAGAGGGGTACAGAAGGGTAGAGAGGGTTAAAAAGTGGTAGAAAGGGGTAAAGCGGGGTAAAGAAGATCAGAGAGGGGCAGAGAGGAGTAGCGAGGAGCAGAGGGCGTAGGGAGGAGTAGAGAGGGGTAGAGAGGAGTGGTGAGTGGAAGAGATAAAGAGTAAAGAGGAGTAGAGAGGGTAAAGAGGAGTAGAGAGGGTAAAGAGGAGTAGAAAGGGGCAGATAGGGGTAAAGAGGGGTAGAGAGGAGCAGAGAGGGGTAGAGAGCAATAGAAATTGATAATAAAAACAAGTAGAGAGGGACAGCGAGAAGAGACGGTTAGAGAGTGATTAAGAGGAGTAGAGAGCATTAGAGAGGGAGAAAGGGGTATAGATGAATAGAGCGGGCCAGAGACAAGTCGCGATGGGTAGAGATTAGAGAGGGTAAAAAGGTGTAGAGAGGGGCAGAGAGGAGTACAAAGGTGTATAGAGGGGTAGACAGGGGTAAAGCGGAGTAGAGTGGAGCACAGAGGGTTAGAGAGGAGTCGAGAGTGGTAGACATGGGTAGAGTGGAGTAGAGAGGCGTAGGGAGGAGTTGAGAGGGGTAGAAATGGGTAGAACGGGGGTAAAAAGGAGTAGACAGGGCAGAGAGGGGTAAAGAGGGAGTAGAAAGGAGTAGACAGGAGTAAAGAGGAGTAGATAGGGATAGAGTGGGGTTGAGAGGGGTAGAAATGGGTATAAAGGGGGTAAAGAGGAGCAGCGAGGGGTAGGGAGGGTCAGAGAGGAGTAGAGAGGGTAGAGAAGAGTAGAGAGGGCCAGAGGGGAGTTGAGATCGGGTAGAGAGGGGTAGAGAGGGGTAAAAAGGAGTGGAGAGTGGTAGTGATGGTTAGGGTGGAGTAGAGAGGGGCAGAGGAGGAGAGAGGGGTAATGAGGAGTAGAAAGGGGTAGAGAGGAGTAAAGAGTAGTAGAAAGGGGGTAGAGAGGAGTAAAGAGTAGTAGAGAGGGGGTAGAGAGTAGTAGAGAGGGGTAGAGAGGAGTTGGGGGGTAGAAAGGGGTAAAGAGGAGTAGAGAGGGGCAGAGAGGTCTAGAGAGTGGAAAACAGGGGTAGAGAGGAGCAGAGAGGGGTAGAGAATGTAGAGAGGGTTAAAAAGGGGGTAGAGAGGGTTAAAAAGGGGGTAGAGAGGGGTTAAAGCGGGGGTAGAGAGGATTAGAGAGGGGCAGAGAGGAGTAGCGAGGAGCAGAGGGCATAGGGGAGTAGAGAGGGGTAGAGAGGAGTGGGGACTGGAACAGATGGGTAGAGTGGAGTAAAGAGGAGTAGAGAAGGTAAAGAGGGGTAGAGAGGAGCAGAGAGGGGTAGAGAGGGAGCAGAGAGGGGTAGAGAGGAGTAGAAATGGATAAAGATGAGTAGAGAGGGGCAGCGAGGAATAGAGATGGTTAAAGAGGGATTAAGAGGAGGTAGAGAGTGAGAAAGGGGTTTAGAGGTGTAGAAAGGGGCAGAGATGGTTTAAGAGGTGTAGAGAGGGATTAAGAGCAATAGAGAAGAGTAGAAAGGGAGAAATTGGTAAAGTTGAATAGAGAGGGCCAGCGAGAAGTAGCGATGGCTAGAGAGAGTAGAGAAGAGTAAACAGTGGTAAAGAGCAGTAAAGAGGTCTAGAGAGCAAGTAGAGCATCAGAGGGGTGTAGAGAAGTAGAGAGCAGTAGAGAGTAGAGAGGGGGTAGAGAGGAGTAAAGTGGAGTAGAGAGAGGCAGAGAGGAGACAAACGTGGTAGAGAGGAGTTCAGAGGGGTAGAGAGGAGTAGCAGAGGGGGTAGGGAGGAGTAGAGAGGGGTAGAGAGGAGTGAGGAGTGGAAGAGATGGGTAGAGTGGAGTAAAGAGGAGTTCAGAGGGTAAAGAGGAGTAGAGGGGCAGAGAGGGGGTAGAGTGGAGTAGAGAGGGTAGAGAGGAGCAGAGAGAGGTAGAGAGTAGAAGAAATGGATAAAGATGAGGAGAGGTGCAGCGAGAATGGTGTTGGTTAGAGATGGATAAAGAGCAGTAGAGAGGGAGATAGGGGAATGGAGGAGTAGAAAGGGGCAGACAGGGTTAAAGAGGGGTAGAGAGGAGCAGAGAGGGGTAGAGAGCAAAATAAATGGATAAAAACAAGTAGAGAGGGGCAGCGAGAATAGAGATGGTTAGAGAGGGTTTAAGAGGAGTAGAGAGGGGTAGAAAGTGAGAAAGGGGCAGAGAGGAGTAGAGAGGGGCAGAGAGAAGGAGCGATGGGTAGACAGTAGAGAGGATAAAGAGGAGTAGAGCGGACAGAGAGGGGTAAAGAGGAGTAGAGAGGGTAAAGAGGAGCTGAGAGGAGTAGAAAGGAGCAGAGGGCGTAGAGAGGAGCAGAGAGGGTAGAGTGGAGTCCAGAGGAGTCCAGAGGGTAAAGCGGAGTAGAGTGGAGCAGAGACGGTTTGAGAGGATTGGAGAGTGGTAGCGATGGGGAGAGTGGAGGAGAGAGGAGTAGGTAGGAGTTGAGAGGGGTAAAGAGGAATAGAAAGGGGTAGACAGGAGTAAAGAGGAGTAGAGATGGGTAGAGAATAGAGAGGAGTAGAGAGGGAGAAAGGGGTATAGATGAATAGAGAGGGCCAGAGACAAATAGCGATGGGTAGCGATTAGAGAGGGTAAAGAGGTGCAGAGAGGGGAAGAGAGGAGGAGAAAGGAGTATAGAGGGGTAAAGAGGGGTAGAGAGGATTAGAGAGGAGTAGAGATGGGTAGAGGGGAGTAGAGAGGGAGAAAGGGGTATAGATGAATAGAGAGGGCCAGAGACAAATAGCGATGGGTTAGCGATTAGAGAGGGTAAAGAGGTGCAGAGAGGGGAAGAGAGGAGGAGAAAGGAGTATAAAGGGGTAAAGAGGGGGTAGAGAGGATTAGAGAGGAGTAGAGATGGGTAGAGTGGAGTAGAGAGGGTAAAGAGGGGCAGAGAGGGGTAAAGAGAAATAGACAGGGGTAAAGAGGGCTAGAGAGGATTAAAGAGGAGTGGAGAAGGTCAGAGAGATTAGTGCGATTAGAGAGGGGTAAAGAGGTGCAGAGAGGGGAAGAGAGGAGTAGAAAGGAGTATAGAGGGGGTAAAGAGGGGTAGAAAGGATTAGAGAGGAGTAGAGATGGGTAGAGAGGAGTAGAGAGGGAGAAAGGGGTATAGATGAATAGAGAGGGCCAGAGACAAGTAGCGATTGGTAGAGATTAGAGAAGGTAAAGAGGTGTAGAGAGGGGCAGAGAGGAGTAGAAAGGAGTATAGAGGGGCTAAAGAGGGGTAGAGAGGATTAGAGAGGAGGGGAGTGGCGTAGAGATGAGTAGATGGGGTAGAGAAGAGTAGAGAGGGGTAGAGTGGAGTAGAGAGGAGGAAGAGAGGGGACAGACAGGGGTAGAGTGGAGTAGAGAGGGTAAAGAGGGGCAGAGAGGGGTTAGAGAAGGGTAGAAAAGGCTAGAGAGGATTAAAGAGGAGTGGAGAGGGTCAGAGAGAAGGAGCGATGGGTAGACAGTAGAAAGGGTAAAGAGGAGTAGAGCGGGGCAGAAAGGAGCAGATGGGGTAGAGAGGAGTAGAGAGGAGGAGAGAGGGGTAGAGACGAGGTAGAGATGGGTAGAAAATAGAAAATAGAGAGGAGTAGAGATGGGGAGAGAGGAGTAGAGAGGGAGAAAGGGGGTGTAGATGAATAGAGAGGGCCAGAGACAAGTAGCAATGGTTAGAGATTAGAGAGGGTAAATAGGAGTAGGTAAGGACAGAGAGGGGCAGAAAGGAGTAGAGAGGGTAGAGAGGAGTAGAGAAGGTAGAGTGGAGTCGAGAGGTGTAGAGAGGGTAAAGAGGTGTAGAGAGGGTAAAGAGGAGTAGAGAGGGGCAGAGGGAAGTAGAGATGGGTACAGAGGGGTAGAAAGGGGTAAAGCGGAGTAGAGTGGAGCAGAGAGGGTTAGAGAGGATTCGAGAGTAGTACAGATGGGGAGAGGGTTAGAGAGGATTTGAGAGTAGTACAGATGGGTAGAGTGGAGTAGAGAGGCGTAGGGAGGAGTTGAGAGGGGTAGAATCGGTATAAAGGGGTAGAGGAGCAGAGAGGGGTAGAGAGGTGCAGAGAGGGGTAGGGAGGGGCAGAGAGAAGTAGAGAGGGTAAAGAAGAGCAGAGAGGGGTAAAGAGTAGTAGAAAGGAGTAGACAGGAGTAAAGAGGAGTAGATAGAGGTAGAGAGGAGTTGAGAGGGGTAGAAATGGGTTATAAAGGGGGTAAAGAGGAGCAGAGAGGGGTAGAGAGGTGCAGCGAGGGGTAGGGAGGGGCAGAGAGGAGTACAAAGGGTAAAGAAGAGCAGAGAGGGCCAGAGGGCAGTTGAGATGGGTACAGAGGGGTAAAAAGGGGTATAAAGGAGTGGAGAGTGGTAGAGATGGGTAGGGTGGAGTAGAGAGGAGTTGAGAGGGGGCAGGGAGGAGGAGAGAGGGGGTAATGAGGAGTAGAAAGGGGTAGAGAGGAGTTGAGAGAGGTAGAAATGGGGTAGAAAGCGATAAAGAGGAGTAGATAGGGGAAGAGGGGAAGAGAGGAGTAGAGAGGGGAAGAGAGGTCTAGAGAGGGGAAGAGAGGTCTAGAGAGTGGAAATAAGGGTAGAGAGGAGCAGAGAGGGGTAGAGAAGGGTAGAAAAGGGTAGAGAGGGTTAAAAAGGGGTAGAGAGGGGTAAAGCGGGGTAGAGAGGATTAGAGAGTGGCAGAGAGGAGTAGCGAGGAGCAGAGGGGCGTAGGGAGGAGTAGAGAGGAGTGGAGAGTGGAAGAGATGGGTAGAGTGGAGTAAAGAGGAGTAAAGAGGAGTAGAGAGGGTAAAGAGGTGTGGAGGGGCAGAGAGGGGGGTAGAGTGGAGTAGAGAGGGTAGAGAGGAGCAGAAAGAGGTAGAGAGTAGAAGAAATGGATAAAGATGAGGAGAGGTGCAGCGAGAATGGTGTTGGTTAGAGATGGATAAAGAGCAGTAGAGAGGGAGATAGGGGAATGGAGGAGTAGAAAGGGGCAGACAGGGTTAAAGAGGGGTAGAGAGGAGCAGAGAGGGGTAGAGAGCAAAATAAATGGATAAAAACAAGTAGAGAGGGGCAGCGAGAATAGAGATGGTTAGAGAGGGTTTAAGAGGAGTAGAGAGGGGTAGAAAGTGAGAAAGGGGCAGAGAGGAGTAGAGAGGGGCAGAGAGAAGGAGCGATGGGTAGACAGTAGAGAGGATAAAGAGGAGTAGAGCGGACAGAGAGGGGTAAAGAGGAGTAGAGAGGGTAAAGAGGAGCTGAGAGGAGTAGAAAGGAGCAGAGGGCGTAGAGAGGAGCAGAGAGGGTAGAGTGGAGTCCAGAGGAGTCCAGAGGGTAAAGCGGAGTAGAGTGGAGCAGAGACGGTTTGAGAGGATTGGAGAGTGGTAGCGATGGGGAGAGTGGAGGAGAGAGGAGTAGGTAGGAGTTGAGAGGGGTAAAGAGGAATAGAAAGGGGTAGACAGGAGTAAAGAGGAGTAGAGATGGGTAGAGAATAGAGAGGAGTAGAGAGGGAGAAAGGGGTATAGATGAATAGAGAGGGCCAGAGACAAATAGCGATGGGTAGCGATTAGAGAGGGTAAAGAGGTGCAGAGAGGGGAAGAGAGGAGGAGAAAGGAGTATAGAGGGGTAAAGAGGGGTAGAGAGGATTAGAGAGGAGTAGAGATGGGTAGAGTGGAGTAGAGAGGGTAAAGAGGGGCAGAGAGGGGTAAAGAGAAATAGACAGGGGTAAAGAGGGCTAGAGAGGATTAAAGAGGAGTGGAGAAGGTCAGAGAGATTAGTGCGATTAGAGCGGGTAAAGAGGTGCAGAGAGGGGAAGAGAGGAGTAGAAAGGAGTATAGAGGGGTAAAGAGGGGTAGAAAGGATTAGAGAGGAGTAGAGATGGGTAGGGAGGAGTAGAGAGGGAGAAAGGGGTATAGATGAATAGAGAGGGCCAGAGACAAGTAGCGATGGGTAGAGATTAGAGAAGGTAAAGAGGTGTAGAGAGGGACAGAGAGGAGTAGAAAGGAGTATAGAGGGCTAAAGAGGGGTAGAGAGGATTAGAGAGGAGGGGAGTGGGGTAGAGATGAGTAGATGGGGTAGAGAAGAGTAGAGAGGGGTAGAGTGGAGTAGAGAGGAGAAGAGAGGGACAGACAGGGGTAGAGTGGAGTAGAGAGGGTAAAGAGGGGCAGAGAGGGGTAGAGAAGGGTAGAAAAGGCTAGAGAGGATTAAAGAGGAGTGGAGAGGGTCAGAGAGAAGGAGCGATGGGTAGACAGTAGAAAGGGTAAAGAGGAGTAGAGCGGGGCAGAAAGGAGCAGATGGGGTAGAGAGGAGTAGAGAGGAGGAGAGAGGGGTAGAGACGAGTAGAGATGGGTAGAAAATAGAAAATAGAGAGGAGTAGAGATGGGGAGAGAGGAGTAGAGAGGGAGAAAGGGGTGTAGATGAATAGAGAGGGCCAGAGACAAGTAGCAATGGTTAGAGATTAGAGAGGGTAAATAGGAGTAGGTAAGGACAGAGAGGGGCAGAAAGGAGTAGAGAGGGTAGAGAGGAGTAGAGAAGGTAGAGTGGAGTCGAGAGGTGTAGAGAGGGTAAAGAGGTGTAGAGAGGGTAAAGAGGAGTAGAGAGGGGCAGAGGGAAGTAGAGATGGGTACAGAGGGGTAGAAAGGGGTAAAGCGGAGTAGAGTGGAGCAGAGAGGGTTAGAGAGGATTCGAGAGTAGTACAGATGGGGAGAGGGTTAGAGAGGATTTGAGAGTAGTACAGATGGGTAGAGTGGAGTAGAGAGGCGTAGGGAGGAGTTGAGAGGGGTAGAATCGGTATAAAGGGGTAGAGGAGCAGAGAGGGGTAGAGAGGTGCAGAGAGGGGTAGGGAGGGGCAGAGAGAAGTAGAGAGGGTAAAGAAGAGCAGAGAGGGGTAAAGAGTAGTAGAAAGGAGTAGACAGGAGTAAAGAGGAGTAGATAGAGGTAGAGAGGAGTTGAGAGGGGTAGAAATGGGTATAAAGGGGTAAAGAGGAGCAGAGAGGGGTAGAGAGGTGCAGCGAGGGGTAGGGAGGGGCAGAGAGGAGTACAGAGGGTAAAGAAGAGCAGAGAGGGCCAGAGGGCAGTTGAGATGGGTACAGAGGGGTAAAAAGGGGTATAAAGGAGTGGAGAGTGGTAGAGATGGGTAGGGTGGAGTAGAGAGGAGTTGAGAGGGGCAGGGAGGAGGAGAGAGGGGTAATGAGGAGTAGAAAGGGGTAGAGAGGAGTTGAGAGAGGTAGAAATGGGTAGAAAGCGATAAAGAGGAGTAGATAGGGGAAGAGATGAGTAGACAGGGGAAGAGAGGAGTAGAGAGGGGAAGAGAGGAGTAGAGAGGGGAAGAGAGGTCTAGAGAGGGGAAGAGAGGTCTAGAGAGTGGAAATAAGGGTAGAGAGGAGCAGAGAGGGGTAGAGAAGGGTAGAAAAGGGTAGAGAGGGTTAAAAAGGGGTAGAGAGGGGTAAAGCGGGGTAGAGAGGATTAGAGAGTGGCAGAGAGGAGTAGCGAGGAGCAGAGGGCGTAGGGAGGAGTAGAGAGGAGTGGGGAGTGGAAGAGATGGGTAGAGTGGAGTAAAGAGGAGTAAAGAGGAGTAGAGAGGGTAAAGAGTTGTGGAGGGGCAGAGAGGGGTAGAGTGGAGTAGAGAGGGTAGAGAGGAGCAGAAAGAGGTAGAGAGTAGAAGAAATGGATAAAGATGAGGAGAGGTGCAGCGAGAATGGTGTTGGTTAGAGATGGATAAAGAGCAGTAGAGAGGGAGATAGGGGAATGGAGGAGTAGAAAGGGGCAGACAGGGTTAAAGAGGGGTAGAGAGGAGCAGAGAGGGGTAGAGAGCAAAATAAATGGATAAAAACAAGTAGAGAGGGGCAGCGAGAATAGAGATGGTTAGAGAGGGTTTAAGAGGAGTAGAGAGGGGTAGAAAGTGAGAAAGGGGCAGAGAGGAGTAGAGAGGGGCAGAGAGAAGGAGCGATGGGTAGACAGTAGAGAGGATAAAGAGGAGTAGAGCGGACAGAGAGAGGTAAAGAGGAGTAGAGAGGGTAAAGAGGAGCTGAGAGGAGTAGAAAGGAGCAGAGGGCGTAGAGGAGCAGAGAGGGTAGAGTGGAGTCCAGAGGAGTCCAGAGGGTAAAGCGGAGTAGAGTGGAGCAGAGACGGTTTGAGAGGATTGGAGAGTGGTGGCGATGGGGAGAGTGGAGGAGAGAGGAGTAGGTAGGAGTTGAGAGGGGTAAAGAGGAATAGAAAGGGGTAGACAGGAGTAAAGAGGAGTAGAGATGGGTAGAGAATAGAGAGGAGTAGAGAGGGAGAAAGGGGTATAGATGAATAGAGAGGGCCAGAGACAAATAGCGATGGGTAGCGATTAGAGAGGGTAAAGAGGTGCAGAGAGGGGAAGAGAGGAGGAGAAAGGAGTATAGAGGGGTAAAGAGGGGTAGAGAGGATTAGAGAGGAGTAGAGATGGGTAGAGGGGAGTAGAGAGGGAGAAAGGGGTATAGATGAATAGAGAGGGCCAGAGACAAATAGCGATGGGTAGCGATTAGAGAGGGTAAAGAGGTGCAGAGAGGGGAAGAGAGGAGGAGAAAGGAGTATAAAGGGGTAAAGAGGGGTAGAGAGGATTAGAGAGGAGTAGAGATGGGTAGAGTGGAGTAGAGAGGGTAAAGAGGGGCAGAGAGGGGTAAAGAGAAATAGACAGGGGTAAAGAGGGCTAGAGAGGATTAAAGAGGAGTGGAGAAGGTCAGAGAGATTAGTGCGATTAGAGAGGGTAAAGAGGTGCAGAGAGGGGAAGAGAGGAGTAGAAAGGAGTATAGAGGGGTAAAGAGGGGTAGAAAGGATTAGAGAGGAGTAGAGATGGGTAGAGAGGAGTAGAGAGGGAGAAAGGGGTATAGATGAATAGAGAGGGCCAGAGACAAGTAGCGATGGGTAGAGATTAGAGAAGGTAAAGAGGTGTAGAGAGGGGCAGAGAGGAGTAGAAAGGAGTATAGAGGGCTAAAGAGGGGTAGAGAGGATTAGAGAGGAGGGGAGTGGGGTAGAGATGAGTAGATGGGGTAGAGAAGAGTAGAGAGGGGTAGAGTGGAGTAGAGAGGAGAAGAGAGGGACAGACAGGGGTAGAGTGGAGTAGAGAGGGTAAAGAGGGGCAGAGAGGGGTAGAGAAGGGTAGAAAAGGCTAGAGAGGATTAAAGAGGAGTGGAGAGGGTCAGAGAGAAGGAGCGATGGGTAGACAGTAGAAAGGGTAAAGAGGAGTAGAGCGGGGCAGAAAGGAGCAGATGGGGTAGAGAGGAGTAGAGAGGAGGAGAGAGGGGTAGAGACGAGTAGAGATGGGTAGAAAATAGAAAATAGAGAGGAGTAGAGATGGGGAGAGAGGAGTAGAGAGGGAGAAAGGGGTGTAGATGAATAGAGAGGGCCAGAGACAAGTAGCAATGGTTAGAGATTAGAGAGGGTAAATAGGAGTAGGTAAGGACAGAGAGGGGCAGAAAGGAGTAGAGAGGGTAGAGAGGAGTAGAGAAGGTAGAGTGGAGTCGAGAGGTGTAGAGAGGGTAAAGAGGAGTAGAGAGGGGCAGAGGGAAGTAGAGATGGGTACAGAGGGGTAGAAAGGGGTAAAGCGGAGTAGAGTGGAGCAGAGAGGGTTAGAGAGGATTCGAGAGTAGTACAGATGGGGAGAGGGTTAGAGAGGATTTGAGAGTAGTACAGATGGGTAGAGTGGAGTAGAGAGGCGTAGGGAGGAGTTGAGAGGGGTAGAATCGGTATAAAGGGGTAGAGGAGCAGAGAGGGGTAGAGAGGTGCAGAGAGGGGTAGGGAGGGGCAGAGAGAAGTAGAGAGGGTAAAGAAGAGCAGAGAGGGGTAAAGAGTAGTAGAAAGGAGTAGACAGGAGTAAAGAGGAGTAGATAGAGGTAGAGAGGAGTTGAGAGGGGTAGAAATGGGTATAAAGGGGTAAAGAGGAGCAGAGAGGGGTAGAGAGGTGCAGCGAGGGGTAGGGAGGGGCAGAGAGGAGTACAGAGGGTAAAGAAGAGCAGAGAGGGCCAGAGGGCAGTTGAGATGGGTACAGAGGGGTAAAAAGGGGTATAAAGGAGTGGAGAGTGGTAGAGATGGGTAGGGTGGAGTAGAGAGGAGTTGAGAGGGGCAGGGAGGAGGAGAGAGGGGTAATGAGGAGTAGAAAGGGGTAGAGAGGAGTTGAGAGAGGTAGAAATGGGTAGAAAGCGATAAAGAGGAGTAGATAGGGGAAGAGAGGAGTAGACAGGGGAAGAGAGGAGTAGAGAGGGGAAGAGAGGTCTAGAGAGGGGAAGAGAGGTCTAGAGAGTGGAAATAAGGGTAGAGAGGAGCAGAGAAGGGTAGAGAAGGGTAGAAAAGGGTAGAGAGGGTTAAAAAGGGGTAGAGAGGGGTAAAGCGGGGTAGAGAGGATTAGAGAGTGGCAGAGAGGAGTAGCGAGGAGCAGAGGGCGTAGGGAGGAGTAGAGAGGAGTGGGGAGTGGAAGAGATGTGTAGAGTGGAGTAAAGAGGAGTAAAGAGGAGTAGAGAGGGTAAAGAGGTGTGGAGGGGCAGAGAGGGGTCGAGAGAAGCAGAGAGGGGTAGAGAGGAGCAGAGAGGGGTAGAGAGGAGTAGAAATGGATAAAGATGAGTAGAGAGGGGCAGCGAGAATAGAGATGGTTGAAGAGGGATTAAGATGAGTAGAGAGGGAGAAAGGGGTATAGAGGTATAGAAAGGGGCAGAGATGGTTAAAGAGGTGTAGAGAGGGATTAAGAGGAGTAGAGAGGAGTAGAAAGGGAGAAAGCGGTATAGATGAATAGAGAGGGCCTGCGAGATGGGAAGAGAATAGAGAGGGCAGAGGAGTAGAGAGGGGTAGATAGTGGTAAAGAGCAGTAAAGAGGGCTAGAGAGCAGTAGAGCGTCAGAGGGGTGTAGAGAAGTAGAGAGGAGTAGAGTAGAGAGGGGTAGAGAGGAGTCGAGCGTGGCAGAGAGGAGTTCAGAGGGGTAGAGAGGAGTAGCAGAGGGGGTAGGGAGGAGTAGAGAGGGGTCGAGAGGAGTGGGGAGTGGAAGAGATGGGTAGAGTGGAGTAAAGAGGAGTAGAGAGGGTAAAGAAGAGTAGAGGGGCAGAGAGGAGTAAAGAGGGTAAAGAAGAGTAGAGAGGGACAGAGGGGAGTTGAGAGGGGTAGAGAGAGGTAGAAAGGGGTATAAAGGGGTAAAGCGGAGTAGAGAGGAGAAGGGAGGGTTAGAGAGGAATGGAGAGTGGTAGAGATGGGTAAGGTGGAGTAGAGAGGAGTTGAGGGGTAGAAATGGGTAAAAAGGAGTAGAGAGGGGCAGAGAGGATTAGAGAGGGGTAAAGAGGGGTGATGAGGAGTAGAGAGGGGCAGAGGGGGGTAGAGATGATTAGAGATGAGTAGGGTGGGGCACTGAGGAGTAGTGAGGAGCAGAGGGGGTAGGGAGGAGTAGTGAGGAGCAGAGGGGGTAGGGAGGACTAGAGAGGAGTGGGGAGTGGAAGAGATGGGTAAAGTGGAATAAAGAGGAGTTGAGAGGGTAAAGAGGAGTAGAGAGGGGCAGAGGGGAGTAGAGATGGGTAGAGAGGGGTAGAAATGGGTAAAGTGGAGTAGAGTGGAGCAGAGACGGTTTGAGAGGAGTGGAGAGTGGTAGAGATGGGTAGAGAAGAGTAGAGAGTGGTAGAGTGGAGTTGAGAGGAGTAGAGAGGGACAGACAGGGGTAGAGTGGAGTAGAGAGGGTAAAGAGGAGTGGAGAAGGTCAGAGAGAAGGAGCATTGGTTAGACAGTAGAGAGGGTAAAGACGAGTAGAGCGGGGCAGAGAGGGGTAAAGAGGTAAAGAGGGGTAAAGAGGTAAAGAGGAGTAGAGAGGAGTAGAGAGGGTAAATAGGAGTAGAGACGGGTAAAGTGGAGTAGAGAGGTGAAGAGGGGGCAGAGAGGATTAGAAAGGAGCAGACGGGGTAGAGACGAGGAGAGAGGGGTAGAGACGACTACAGATCGGTAGAGAACAGAGAGGAGTAGAGATGGGGAGAGAGGAGTAGAGAGGGAGAAAGGGGTATAGATGAATAGAGAGGGCCAGAGACAAATAGGGATGGGTAGAGAATAGGGATGGGTAGAGATTAGAGAGGGTAAAGAGGAGTAGATAAGGCCAGAGAGGGGCAGAAAGGAGTAGAGAGGGGTAGAGAGGAGTAAAGACGAGAAGAGGGGGCAGAGAGGAGTAGAAAGGAGCAGAGGGGGTAGAGAGGAGTAGAGAGGTGTAGAGAGGGTAAAGAGGAGTAGAGAGGGGCAGAGGGGAGTAGAGATGTGTACAGAGGGGAAGGGGTAAAGCGAAATAAAGTGGAGCAGAGAAGGTTAGAGAGGACTCGAGAGTGGTAGAGATGGGTACATTGGAGTAGAGAGGCGTAGGGAGGAGTTGAGAGGGGTAGAATGGGTAGAAAGGGGTAAAAAGGAGTAGAGAGGGCAGAGCGGAGCAGAGAGGGGTAAAGAGTAGTAGAAAGGAGTAAACAGGAGTAGATAGGGGTAGAGAGGAGTTGAGAGCGGTAGAAATGGGTATAAAGGGGTAAAGAGGAGTAGAGAGGGGTAGAGAGGAGCAGAGATGGGTAGAGAGGCGCAGAGAGGGGTAGGGAGGGGCAGAGAGGAGTAGAGAGGGTAAAGAAAAGCAGAGAGGGCCAGAGGGGAGTTGAGATGGGTAGAGAGGGGTAAAAAGGGGTATAAAGGAGGGGAGAGTGGTAGAGATGGGTAGGGTGGAGTAGAGAGGAGTTGAGAGGGGCAGAGAGGAGGAGAGAGGGGTAATGAGTAGAAAGGGGTAGAGAGGAGTTGAGAGGGGTAGAAATGGGTAGAAAGTGGTAAAGAGGAGTAGAGAGGGGCAGAGAGGGGTACAGAAGGGTAGAAAAGGGTAGAGAGGGTTAAAAAGGGGTAGAGAGGGGTAAAGCGGGGTAGGGAGGAGTAGAGAGGGGTAGAAAGGAGTGGGGAGTGGAACAGATTGGTAGAGTGGAGTAAAGAGGAGTAGAGGGGCAGAGAGGGATCGAGAGGAGCAGAGAGGGGTAGAGAGGAGCAGAGAGGGGTAGAAATTGATAAAGATGAGGAGAGAGGGGCAGCGAGAATAGAGATGGTTAAAGAGGGATTTAGAGGAGCAGAGAGGGAGAAAGGGGAGTAGAGAAGGGTAGAGTGGGGAAAAGAGGAGTAGAGAGGGGAAAAGAGGAGTACAGAGGGGTAAAAATGAGTAGAGGAATAGACTGTGTAGAGAGGAGTGGATAGGGGTAGAAAGGTGTAGAGAGGGCAAGAGTCGAGTAGAGAGGGTAAAGAGCAGTAGATAAGGGCAGAGAGGTGTAGAGAGGAGTAGAGAGGGTAGAGTGGAGTCGAGAGGAGTCCAGAGGGTAAAGAGGAGTAGAGAGGGACAGAGGGGAGTAGAGATAGGTAGAGAGGGACAGAGGGGAGTAGAGATAGGTAGAGAGGGGTGAGGATAAAAAGGAGTAGAGCGGGCAGAAAGGGGTAAAGAGCAGTAGAGAGGGTAAATAGGAGTAGAGACGGGTAAAGAGGCGTGGAGAGGAGAAGAGGGGGCAGAAAGGGGTAAAGAGCAGTAGAGAGGGTAAATAGGAGTAGAGACGGGTAAAGAGGCGTGGAGAGGAGAAGAGGGGGCAGAGAGGAGTAGAAAGGAGCAGAGGGGGTAGAGAGCAGTATAAAGGGTAGAGAGGAGTGGAGAGGGGTAAAGAGGAGTAGAGAAAGGTGGAGAGGGGTAAAGAGGAGTAGAGAAAGGTGGAGACGGGTAAAGAGGAGTAGAGAAAGGTAGAGAGGGGAAAAGAGGAGTGGAGAGGGGTAGAAAGGTGGAGAGGGGTAGAAAAGTGTAGAGAAGGTAAGAGTCAAGTAGAGAGGGTAAAGAGGAGTAAATAAGGGCAGAGAGGAGTAGAGAGTGGTAGAGAGGAGTAGGGAGGGTAGAGAGGAGTAGGGAGGGTGAATAGGAGTAGAGAGGGGCAGAGAGGGGTAAAGAGGAGTAAAGAGGGGCAGAGGGGAGTAGAGATGGGTAGAGAGGTGTAGAAAGGGGTTAAGCGAGTAGAGTGGAGCAGAGACGGTTGGAGAGGAGTGGAGAGTGGTAGAGATGGGTAGAGTGGAGGAGAGAGGAGTAGGGAGGAGTTCAGAGGGGTAAAGAGGAGGAGAAATGGGTAGACAGGAGTAAAGAGGAGTAGATAGGGGTAGAGAGTAGTAGAGACGGGTAGAGAATAGAAAGGGTTAGAGAGTAGAGATGGATAGAGAGGAGTAGAGAGGGAGAAAGGGGTATAGAAGAATAGAGAGGGCCAGAGACAAGTAGTGATGGGTAGAGATTAGAGAAGGTAAAGAGGTGTAGAGAGCGGCAGAGAGGAGTAGAAAGGAGTATAGAGGGGTAAAGAGGGGTAGAGAGGATTAGAGAGGAGTGGAGTGGGGTAGAGAGGATTAGAGAGGAGTGGAGTGGGGTAGAGATGAGTAGATGGGGTAGAGAAGAGTAGAGAGGGGTAGAGTGGAGTAGAGATGGGTAGAGAGGGACAGACAGGGGTAGAGTGGAGTAGAGAGGGTAAAGAGGGGCAGAGAGGGGTAAAGAGAAGTAGACAGGGGTAAAGAGGGGTAGAGAGGATTAGAGAGGAGTAGAGAGGAATCGAGAGGATCAGAGAGAAGGAGCAATGGGTAGACAGTAGAGAGGGTAAAGAGGAGTAGAGCGGGGCAGAGAGGGGTAAAGAGTATAGAGCGGGGCAGAGAGGGGTCTAGAGGAGTAGAGAGGAGTAGAGGGTAAATTGGAGTAGAGACGGGTAAAGTGGAGTAGAGAGGAGAAGAGGGGGCAGAGAGCAGTAGAAAGGAGCAGACGGGGTAGAGAGGAGGAGAGAGGGGTAGAGACGAGTAGGGATGGGTAGAGAATAGAGAGGACTAGAGATGGGGAGAGAGGAGTAGAGAGGGAGAAAGGGGTATCGATGAATAGAGAGGGCCAGAGACAAGTAGCGATGGGTAGAGATTAGAGAGGGTAAAGAGGAGTGGATAAGGGCAGAGAGGGGCAGAAAGGAGTAGAGAGGGGGAGAGAGGAGTAGGGAGGGTAAATAGGAGTAGAGAGGGACAGAGAGGGTTAAAGATGAGAAGAGGGGGCAGAGAGGAGTAGAAAGGAGCAGAGGGGGTAGAGAGGAGTAGAGAGGTGTAGAGAGGGTAAAGAGGAGTAGAGAGAGGCAGAGGGGAGTAGAGAGGGTAAAGAGGAGTAGAGAGAGGCAGAGGGGAGTAGAGGGGCAGAGGGGAGTAGAGATGGGTACAGAGGGGTAGAAAGGGGTAAAGCGGAGTAGAGTGGAGCAGAGAGGGTTAGAGAAGAGTCGAGAGTGGTAGAGATGGGTAGAGTGGAGTAGAGAGGTGTAGGGAGGAGTTGAGAGGGATAGAATGGGTAGAAAGGGGTAAAAAGGAGTAGAGAGGGCAGAGAGGAGTAGATAGGGGTAGAGAGGAGCAGAGGGGTAGAAAGGGGCAGAGAGAAGTAGAGAGGGTAAAGAAGAGCAGAGAGGGCCAGAGGGGAGTTGAGATGGGTAGAGAGCGGTAAAAAGGGGTATAAAGGAGTAGAGAGTGGTAGAGATGGGTAGGGTGGAGTAGAGAGGAGTTGAGAGGGGCAGAGAGGAGAAGAGAGGGGTAATGAGGAGTAGAAAGGGGTAGAGAGGAGTAAATAGTAGTAGAGAGGGGTAGAGAGGAGATGAGAGGGGTAGAAATGGGTAGAAAGTGGTAAAGAGGAGTAGAGGGGGCAGAGAGGAGTAGAGGAGTTGAGGGGTAGAAAGGGGTAAAGAGGAGTAGAGAGGGGCAGAGAGGTCTAGAGAGTGGAAAACAGAGGTAGAGAGGAGCAGAGAGGGGTAGAGAAGGGTAGAAAAGGGTAGCGAGGGTTAAAAAGGGGTAGAGAGGGGTAAAGCAGGGTAAATAAGATTAGAGAGGGGCATAGAGGAGTGGGGAGTGGAACACATGGGTAGAGTGGAGTAGAGAGGCTAGAGAGGAGTAGGGAGGGTAAATAGAAGTAGAGAGGGGCAGAGAGGGGTAACGAGGAGTAAAGACGAGAAGAGGGGGCAGAGAGGAGTAGAACAGAGCAGAGGGCGTAGAGAGGAGTAGAGAGGGTAGAGTGGAGTCCAGAGGAGTCCAGAGGGTAAACAGGAGTAGAGAGGGGCAGAGGGCAGTAGAGATGGGTAGAGAGGGGTAAAAAGGAGTGGAGAGTGGTAGTGATGGTTAGGGTGGAGTAGAGAGGGGCAGAGGAGGAGAGAGGGGTAATGAGGAGTAGAAAGGGGTAGAGAGGAGTAAAGAGTAGTAGAAAGGGGTAGAGAGGAGTAAAGAGTAGTAGAGAGGGGTAGAGAGTAGTAGAGAGGGGTAGAGAGGAGTTGGGGGGTAGAAAGGGGTAAAGAGGAGTAGAGAGGGGCAGAGAGGTCTAGAGAGTGGAAAACAGGGGTAGAGAGGAGCAGAGAGGGGTAGAGAATGTAGAGAGGGTTAAAAAGGGGTAGAGAGGGTTAAAAAGGGGGGTAGAGAGGGGTAAAGCGGGGTAGAGAGGATTAGAGAGGGGCAGAGAGGAGTAGCGAGGAGCAGAGGGCATAGGGAGTAGAGAGGGGTAGAGAGGAGTGGGGACTGGAACAGATGGGTAGAGTGGAGTAAAGAGGAGTAGAGAAGGTAAAGAGGGGTAGAGAGGAGCAGAGAGGGGTAGAGAGGAGCAGAGAGGGGTAGAGAGGAGTAGAAATGGATAAAGATGAGTAGAGAGGGGCAGCGAGAATAGAGATGGTTAAAGAGGGATTAAGAGGAGTAGAGAGTGAGAAAGGGGTTTAGAGGTGTAGAAAGGGGCAGAGATGGTTTAAGAGGTGTAGAGAGGGATTAAGAGCAATAGAGAAGAGTAGAAAGGGAGAAATTGGTAAAGTTGAATAGAGAGGGCCAGCGAGAAGTAGCGATGGCTAGAGAGTAGAGAAGAGTAAACAGTGGTAAAGAGCAGTAAAGAGGTCTAGAGAGCAGTAGAGCATCAGAGGGGTGTAGAGAAGTAGAGAGCAGTAGAGAGTAGAGAGGGGTAGAGAGGAGTAAAGTGGAGTAGAGAGAGGCAGAGAGGAGACAAACGTGGTAGAGAGGAGTTCAGAGGGGTAGAGAGGAGTAGCAGAGGGGGTAGGGAGGAGTAGAGAGGGGTAGAGAGGAGTGAGGAGTGGAAGAGATGGGTAGAGTGGAGTAAAGAGGAGTTCAGAGGGTAAAGAGGAGTAGAGGGGCAGAGAGGGGTAGAGTGGAGTAGAGAGGGTAGAGAGGAGCAGAGAGAGGTAGAGAGTAGAAGAAATGGATAAAGATGAGGAGAGGTGCAGCGAGAATGGTGTTGGTTAGAGATGGATAAAGAGCAGTAGAGAGGGAGATAGGGGAATGGAGGAGTAGAAAGGGGCAGACAGGGTTAAAGAGGGGTAGAGAGGAGCAGAGAGGGGTAGAGAGCAAAATAAATGGATAAAAACAAGTAGAGAGGGGCAGCGAGAATAGAGATGGTTAGAGAGGGTTTAAGAGGAGTAGAGAGGGGTAGAAAGTGAGAAAGGGGCAGAGAGGAGTAGAGAGGGGCAGAGAGAAGGAGCGATGGGTAGACAGTAGAGAGGATAAAGAGGAGTAGAGCGGACAGAGAGGGGTAAAGAGGAGTAGAGAGGGTAAAGAGGAGCTGAGAGGAGTAGAAAGGAGCAGAGGGCGTAGAGAGGAGCAGAGAGGGTAGAGTGGAGTCCAGAGGAGTCCAGAGGGTAAAGCGGAGTAGAGTGGAGCAGAGACGGTTTGAGAGGATTGGAGAGTGGTAGCGATGGGGAGAGTGGAGGAGAGAGGAGTAGGTAGGAGTTGAGAGGGGTAAAGAGGAATAGAAAGGGGTAGACAGGAGTAAAGAGGAGTAGAGATGGGTAGAGAATAGAGAGGAGTAGAGAGGGAGAAAGGGGTATAGATGAATAGAGAGGGCCAGAGACAAATAGCGATGGGTAGCGATTAGAGAGGGTAAAGAGGTGCAGAGAGGGGAAGAGAGGAGGAGAAAGGAGTATAGAGGGGTAAAGAGGGGTAGAGAGGATTAGAGAGGAGTAGAGATGGGTAGAGGGGAGTAGAGAGGGAGAAAGGGGTATAGATGAATAGAGAGGGCCAGAGACAAATAGCGATGGGTAGCGATTAGAGAGGGTAAAGAGGTGCAGAGAGGGGAAGAGAGGAGGAGAAAGGAGTATAAAGGGGTAAAGAGGGGTAGAGAGGATTAGAGAGGAGTAGAGATGGGTAGAGTGGAGTAGAGAGGGTAAAGAGGGGCAGAGAGGGGTAAAGAGAAATAGACAGGGGTAAAGAGGGCTAGAGAGGATTAAAGAGGAGTGGAGAAGGTCAGAGAGATTAGTGCGATTAGAGAGGGTAAAGAGGTGCAGAGAGGGGAAGAGAGGAGTAGAAAGGAGTATAGAGGGGTAAAGAGGGGTAGAAAGGATTAGAGAGGAGTAGAGATGGGTAGAGAGGAGTAGAGAGGGAGAAAGGGGTATAGATGAATAGAGAGGGCCAGAGACAAGTAGCGATGGGTAGAGATTAGAGAAGGTAAAGAGGTGTAGAGAGGGGCAGAGAGGAGTAGAAAGGAGTATAGAGGGCTAAAGAGGGGTAGAGAGGATTAGAGAGGAGGGGAGTGGCGTAGAGATGAGTAGATGGGGTAGAGAAGAGTAGAGAGGGGTAGAGTGGAGTAGAGAGGAGAAGAGAGGGACAGACAGGGGTAGAGTGGAGTAGAGAGGGTAAAGAGGGGCAGAGAGGGGTAGAGAAGGGTAGAAAAGGCTAAGGTAAGGTAAGGTAAACTTTATTTCATCCCCAGGGGGAAATTCTGTTGTTACAGCAGCAGCCAGAGGAAAATAAAAGCAACAATAAGAAATGCAGTATGCAACATCCATACACAAAATAAATAAATAAATACATACTCTACACCATCTTGCCCTAAAATAAAAAATAAAAAATTTGGATACCTAAAAATATACAATGATAAAAGACCAAGGTATAAAATCCAGAGAAAAAAATAAAAATAAAGTGCAGGAGTGAAGTGCCACAGTAGGTTGCTGTGATGTGATATCAGGTGGTTGCCAGGTACACAACAACAACAACATAAAAACTACATGGTACTGTTAAAAAGTCTAACTGCCATTGGAATAAAAGACCTGCGGTAGCGCTCTGTCTTGCACTGTGGGTGTCTGAGTCTGTTGCTATGGGAGCTGTTCAGTGCCTCCACAGTCCCATGCAGGGGGTGAGAGGAGTTGTCCATGATATACGTCAGCTTAGCTAACATCCTCCTCTCACCCACCTCCTCTGTGAAGGCAAGAGGGCAGCCCAGGACAGAACTAGCCCTCTTGACCAGTTTGTTGATTTTTTTTCTGTCTCTGTCTGAGCTTCCCCCCCACCAACAAGCAACAGCATAAAAAGCAACAGATGCCACAATGGTGTCATAGAATATTTTTAATACTGGCCTGCACACTCCAAAGGACCTCAGTCTCCTTAACAAATGAAGCCGACTTTGGCCCCTCTTGTACAGGGCGTCAGTGTGGTCTGACCAGTCCAGTTTATTGTTGAGGTGAACACCCAGGTATTTGTATGAACTAACTATGTCAACATCCAGTCCCTGGATGTTCACCGATGTAGTCAGGGATGACTTCCTGCGGAAGTCGACAATCATCTCCTTCGTTTTACTGGCATTCAAGTGGAGATGGTTGAGTTCACACCAGTCAACAAAGTCCTTGATGACCCCCCTGTATTCCCTTTCGTTCCCCTCTGATACACACCCAACAATGGCTGTATCATCAGAAAACTTCTGTATGTGGCAGTTACTTGTGTTGTATGTGAAATCTGATGTGAACAGTGTGAACAGAAAAGGAGAGAGCACCGTCCCCTGTGGGACGCCCGTGCTGCTGGTCACCACATCAGACACACAGTCATGCAGCCTTACATACTGTGGTCTGCTGGTGAGGTAGTTAATAATCCATGCAGTCAGGTGATGGTCAACTCCCGCTCCTTCAAGCTTTCCCCTGAGCAGTGATGGCTGTATTGTGTCGAATGCAGATGAGAAATCAAAAAACATGACTCTCACATAGCTCCCGCTGCTCTCCAGGTGTGAGAGGGATCTGTGCTGAAGGTAGATTACAGCGTCATCTACTCCGATGCCTGGCTGATAAGCGAACTGTAGTGGATCCAGCTTTGTGCTTACCAGAGGTCGCAGGTGGTTAAGCATAATCCTCTCCATGGTCTTCATCAGGTGAGAGGTGAGAGCCACTGGTCTAAAGTGGTTGGGCTCCCTGGGGTGCGCTGTCTTTGGTATCGGCACCACGCAGGATGTCTTCCACAGGTCTGGAACTCTCTCCAGGCTGAGGCTCAGATTGAACATATGCGACACCACCCCACAAAGCTGCTCAGCACAGTCTTTAAGCAATCTGGGGCTGATGCCGTCTGGACCTGCAGCCTTTCTTGCACTGATCTTCCTAAGTTGCATTCTCACCTGTTCAGCTGTTAGGGAGAGACAGAGGTGGGGTTGAGGGTGGAGGGTTGGGAGGGGAAGAGTGGCGGGTGGGGGGGGGAGTGGAGGCAGAGTCAAACCTGTTAAAAAACAGATTTAGTTTGTCTGCCCATTCCCGGTCTCCTGATACCGGGCCCTTCCCACAGCTTTTGTTGTGTCCTGATATTGTTTTTAGTCCTCTCCAGACCTCCCTCGCATTGTTCTGCTGTAAACGCTCCTCCATCTTTCTCCTATAGTTGTCCTTGCCTTCCCTTATTTTCTTTTTTAGCTCCCTTTGTACCCTCCTCAGTTCCTCTTTGTCGCCAGATCTAAAAGCCCTCTTCTTTTCATTCAGAAGGGCCTTCAGCTCAGGGGTCACCCAGGGTTTGTTGTTCGAGAAGCACCGTATTTTTCTAGTGAGCACGGTGTTCGCGACACAGAAGTTAATATAGTCTGTGATGCAATGAGTCAGATTGTCAATGTCCTCCCCATGTGGTTTACACAGTACTTCCCAGTCTGTGGTTTCAAAACAGTCTTTCAGTGCCTCGCTGGCCTCCTCAGACCATACATTCACAGACCTTGTGGTTGGGGGTTGTTTTTTCACCATAGGGATGTAGGCTGGGAGGAGATGCACCAGGTTGTGATCTGAGCGACCAAGTGGAGGGAGAGGTGAACAGCTGTATGCATCCTTCGTGTTCACATACAGTAGGTCCAGTGTTTTATTGTCCCTGGTGTGGCATTTAACATACTGGGTAAAGGTGGGCAGAGTGGCAGACAAGGAAGCATGGTTAAAATCCCCGGAGATGAGGATGAGGGATTGTGGATGTGAAGTCTGCAGCTGCGATACTGTAGTGTGTATGAGTTCACAGGCTGTAGCAGCATTGGCAGAGGGAGGGATGTACACTGCAATCGCGATGACGTGCGAAAACTCCCTTGGCAGGTAATACGGCCGAATGCTAACTGCTAGCAGCTCAATGTCACTTGTGCAGCATTGGTCTTTAACACTGATGTGCCCAGTATTGCACCATCTGTTGTTCAGGAACATCACTAAACCACCCCCTTTCTTCTTGCCACTCTAGAGAGGATTAAAGAGGAGTGGAGAGGGTCAGAGAGAAGGAGCGATGGGTAGACAGTAGAAAGGGTAAAGAGGAGTAGAGCGGGGCAGAAAGGAGCAGATGGGGTAGAGAGGAGTAGAGAGGAGGAGAGAGGGCTAGAGACGAGTAGAGATGGGTAGAAAATAGAAAATAGAGAGGAGTAGAGATGGGGAGAGAGGAGTAGAGAGGGAGAAAGGGGTGTAGATGAATAGAGAGGGCCAGAGACAAGTAGCAATGGTTAGAGATTAGAGAGGGTAAATAGGAGTAGGTAAGGACAGAGAGGGGCAGAAAGGAGTAGAGAGGGTAGAGAGGAGTAGAGAAGGTAGAGTGGAGTCGAGAGGTGTAGAGAGGGTAAAGAGGTGTAGAGAGGGTAAAGAGGAGTAGAGAGGGGCAGAGGGAAGTAGAGATGGGTACAGAGGGGTAGAAAGGGGTAAAGCGGAGTAGAGTGGAGCAGAGAGGGTTAGAGAGGATTCGAGAGTAGTACAGATGGGGAGAGGGTTAGAGAGGATTTGAGAGTAGTACAGATGGGTAGAGTGGAGTAGAGAGGCGTAGGGAGGAGTTGAGAGGGGTAGAATCGGTATAAAGGGGTAGAGGAGCAGAGAGGGGTAGAGAGGTGCAGAGAGGGGTAGGGAGGGGCAGAGAGAAGTAGAGAGGGTAAAGAAGAGCAGAGAGGGGTAAAGAGTAGTAGAAAGGAGTAGACAGGAGTAAAGAGGAGTAGATAGAGGTAGAGAGGAGTTGAGAGGGGTAGAAATGGGTATAAAGGGGTAAAGAGGAGCAGAGAGGGGTAGAGAGGTGCAGCGAGGGGTAGGGAGGGGCAGAGAGGAGTACAGAGGATAAAGAAGAGCAGAGAGGGCCAGAGGGCAGTTGAGATGGGTACAGAGGGGTAAAAAGGGGTATAAAGGAGTGGAGAGTGGTAGAGATGGGTAGGGTGGAGTAGAGAGGAGTTGAGAGGGGCAGGGAGGAGGAGAGAGGGGTAATGAGGAGTAGAAAGGGGTAGAGAGGAGTTGAGAGAGGTAGAAATGGGTAGAAAGCGATAAAGAGGAGTAGATAGGGGAAGAGAGGAGTAGACAGGGGAAGAGAGGAGTAGAGAGGGGAAGAGAGGAGTAGAGAGGGGAAGAGAGGTCTTAGAGAGGGGAAGAGAGGTCTAGAGAGTGGAAATAAGGGTAGAGAGGAGCAGAGAGGGGTAGAGAAGGGTAGAAAAGGGTAGAGAGGGTTAAAAAGGGGTAGAGAGGGGTAAAGCGGGGTAGAGAGGATTAGAGAGTGGCAGAGAGGAGTAGCGAGGAGCAGAGGGCGTAGGGAGGAGTAGAGAGGAGTGGGGAGTGGAAGAGATGGGTAGAGTGGAGTAAAGAGGAGTAAAGAGGAGTAGAGAGGGTAAAGAGGTGTGGAGGGGCAGAGAGGGGTAGAGTGGAGTAGAGAGGGTAGAGAGGAGCAGAAAGAGGTAGAGAGTAGAAGAAATGGATAAAGATGAGGAGAGGTGCAGCGAGAATGGTGTTGGTTAGAGATGGATAAAGAGCAGTAGAGAGGGAGATAGGGGAATGGAGGAGTAGAAAGGGGCAGACAGGGTTAAAGAGGGGTAGAGAGGAGCAGAGAGGGGTAGAGAGCAAAATAAATGGATAAAAACAAGTAGAGAGGGGCAGCGAGAATAGAGATGGTTAGAGAGGGTTTAAGAGGAGTAGAGAGGGGTAGAAAGTGAGAAAGGGGCAGAGAGGAGTAGAGAGGGGCAGAGAGAAGGAGCGATGGGTAGACAGTAGAGAGGATAAAGAGGAGTAGAGCGGACAGAGAGGGGTAAAGAGGAGTAGAGAGGGTAAAGAGGAGCTGAGAGGAGTAGAAAGGAGCAGAGGGCGTAGAGAGGAGCAGAGAGGGTAGAGTGGAGTCCAGAGGAGTCCAGAGGGTAAAGCGGAGTAGAGTGGAGCAGAGACGGTTTGAGAGGATTGGAGAGTGGTAGCGATGGGGAGAGTGGAGGAGAGAGGAGTAGGTAGGAGTTGAGAGGGGTAAAGAGGAATAGAAAGGGGTAGACAGGAGTAAAGAGGAGTAGAGATGGGTAGAGAATAGAGAGGAGTAGAGAGGGAGAAAGGGGTATAGATGAATAGAGAGGGCCAGAGACAAATAGCGATGGGTAGCGATTAGAGAGGGTAAAGAGGTGCAGAGAGGGGAAGAGAGGAGGAGAAAGGAGTATAGAGGGGTAAAGAGGGGTAGAGAGGATTAGAGAGGAGTAGAGATGGGTAGAGGGGAGTAGAGAGGGAGAAAGGGGTATAGATGAATAGAGAGGGCCAGAGACAAATAGCGATGGGTAGCGATTAGAGAGGGTAAAGAGGTGCAGAGAGGGGAAGAGAGGAGGAGAAAGGAGTATAAAGGGGTAAAGAGGGGTAGAGAGGATTAGAGAGGAGTAGAGATGGGTAGAGTGGAGTAGAGAGGGTAAAGAGGGGCAGAGAGGGGTAAAGAGAAATAGACAGGGGTAAAGAGGGCTAGAGAGGATTAAAGAGGAGTGGAGAAGGTCAGAGAGATTAGTGCGATTAGAGAGGGTAAAGAGGTGCAGAGAGGGGAAGAGAGGAGTAGAAAGGAGTATAGAGGGGTAAAGAGGGGTAGAAAGGATTAGAGAGGAGTAGAGATGGGTAGAGAGGAGTAGAGAGGGAGAAAGGGGTATAGATGAATAGAGAGGGCCAGAGACAAGTAGCGATGGGTAGAGATTAGAGAAGGTAAAGAGGTGTAGAGAGGGGCAGAGAGGAGTAGAAAGGAGTATAGAGGGCTAAAGAGGGGTAGAGAGGATTAGAGAGGAGGGGAGTGGGGTAGAGATGAGTAGATGGGGTAGAGAAGAGTAGAGAGGGGTAGAGTGGAGTAGAGAGGAGAAGAGAGGGACAGACAGGGGTAGAGTGGAGTAGAGAGGGTAAAGAGGGGCAGAGAGGGGTAGAGAAGGGTAGAAAAGGCTAGAGAGGATTAAAGAGGAGTGGAGAGGGTCAGAGAGAAGGAGCGATGGGTAGACAGTAGAAAGGGTAAAGAGGAGTAGAGCGGGGCAGAAAGGAGCAGATGGGGTAGAGAGGAGTAGAGAGGAGGAGAGAGGGGTAGAGACGAGTAGAGATGGGTAGAAAATAGAAAATAGAGAGGAGTAGAGATGGGGAGAGAGGAGTAGAGAGGGAGAAAGGGGTGTAGATGAATAGAGAGGGCCAGAGACAAGTAGCAATGGTTAGAGATTAGAGAGGGTAAATAGGAGTAGGTAAGGACAGAGAGGGGCAGAAAGGAGTAGAGAGGGTAGAGAGGAGTAGAGAAGGTAGAGTGGAGTCGAGAGGTGTAGAGAGGGTAAAGAGGTGTAGAGAGGGTAAAGAGGAGTAGAGAGGGGCAGAGGGAAGTAGAGATGGGTACAGAGGGGTAGAAAGGGGTAAAGCGGAGTAGAGTGGAGCAGAGAGGGTTAGAGAGGATTCGAGAGTAGTACAGATGGGGAGAGGGTTAGAGAGGATTTGAGAGTAGTACAGATGGGTAGAGTGGAGTAGAGAGGCGTAGGGAGGAGTTGAGAGGGGTAGAATCGGTATAAAGGGGTAGAGGAGCAGAGAGGGGTAGAGAGGTGCAGAGAGGGGTAGGGAGGGGCAGAGAGAAGTAGAGAGGGTAAAGAAGAGCAGAGAGGGGTAAAGAGTAGTAGAAAGGAGTAGACAGGAGTAAAGAGGAGTAGATAGAGGTAGAGAGGAGTTGAGAGGGGTAGAAATGGGTATAAAGGGGTAAAGAGGAGCAGAGAGGGGTAGAGAGGTGCAGCGAGGGGTAGGGAGGGGCAGAGAGGAGTACAGAGGGTAAAGAAGAGCAGAGAGGGCCAGAGGGCAGTTGAGATGGGTACAGAGGGGTAAAAAGGGGTATAAAGGAGTGGAGAGTGGTAGAGATGGGTAGGGTGGAGTAGAGAGGAGTTGAAAGGGGCAGGGAGGAGGAGAGAGGGGTAATGAGGAGTAGAAAGGGGTAGAGAGGAGTTGAGAGAGGTAGAAATGGGTAGAAAGCGATAAAGAGGAGTAGATAGGGGAAGAGAGGAGTAGACAGGGGAAGAGAGGAGTAGAGAGGGGAAGAGAGGAGTAGAGAGGGGAAGAGAGGTCTAGAGAGGGGAAGAGAGGTCTAGAGAGTGGAAATAAGGGTAGAGAGGAGCAGAGAGGGGTAGAGAAGGGTAGAAAAGGGTAGAGAGGGTTAAAAAGGGGTAGAGAGGGGTAAAGCGGGGTAGAGAGGATTAGAGAGTGGCAGAGAGGAGTAGCGAGGAGCAGAGGGCGTAGAGAGGAGCAGAGAGGGTAGAGTGGAGTCCAGAGGAGTCCAGAGGGTAAAGCGGAGTAGAGTGGAGCAGAGACGGTTTGAGAGGATTGGAGAGTGGTAGCGATGGGGAGAGTGGAGGAGAGAGGAGTAGGTAGGAGTTGAGAGGGGTAAAGAGGAATAGAAAGGGGTAGACAGGAGTAAAGAGGAGTAGAGATGGGTAGAGAATAGAGAGGAGTAGAGAGGGAGAAAGGGGTATAGATGAATAGAGAGGGCCAGAGACAAATAGCGATGGGTAGCGATTAGAGAGGGTAAAGAGGTGCAGAGAGGGGAAGAGAGGAGGAGAAAGGAGTATAGAGGGGTAAAGAGGGGTAGAGAGGATTAGAGAGGAGTAGAGATGGGTAGAGGGGAGTAGAGAGGGAGAAAGGGGTATAGATGAATAGAGAGGGCCAGAGACAAATAGCGATGGGTAGCGATTAGAGAGGGTAAAGAGGTGCAGAGAGGGGAAGAGAGGAGGAGAAAGGAGTATAAAGGGGTAAAGAGGGGTAGAGAGGATTAGAGAGGAGTAGAGATGGGTAGAGTGGAGTAGAGAGGGTAAAGAGGGGCAGAGAGGGGTAAAGAGAAATAGACAGGGGTAAAGAGGGCTAGAGAGGATTAAAGAGGAGTGGAGAAGGTCAGAGAGATTAGTGCGATTAGAGAGGGTAAAGAGGTGCAGAGAGGGGAAGAGAGGAGTAGAAAGGAGTATAGAGGGGTAAAGAGGGGTAGAAAGGATTAGAGAGGAGTAGAGATGGGTAGAGAGGAGTAGAGAGGGAGAAAGGGGTATAGATGAATAGAGAGGGCCAGAGACAAGTAGCGATGGGTAGAGATTAGAGAAGGTAAAGAGGTGTAGAGAGGGGCAGAGAGGAGTAGAAAGGAGTATAGAGGGCTAAAGAGGGGTAGAGAGGATTAGAGAGGAGGGGAGTGGGGTAGAGATGAGTAGATGGGGTAGAGAAGAGTAGAGAGGGGTAGAGTGGAGTAGAGAGGAGAAGAGAGGGACAGACAGGGGTAGAGTGGAGTAGAGAGGGTAAAGAGGGGCAGAGAGGGGTAGAGAAGGGTAGAAAAGGCGGGTAGAAAAGGCTAGAGAGGATTAAAGAGGAGTGGAGAGGGTCAGAGAGAAGGAGCGATGGGTAGACAGTAGAAAGGGTAAAGAGGAGTAGAGCGGGGCAGAAAGGAGCAGATGGGGTAGAGAGGAGTAGAGAGGAGGAGAGAGGGGTAGAGACGAGTAGAGATGGGTAGAAAATAGAAAATAGAGAGGAGTAGAGATGGGGAGAGAGGAGTAGAGAGGGAGAAAGGGGTGTAGATGAATAGAGAGGGCCAGAGACAAGTAGCAATGGTTAGAGATTAGAGAGGGTAAATAGGAGTAGGTAAGGACAGAGAGGGGCAGAAAGGAGTAGAGAGGGTAGAGAGGAGTAGAGAAGGTAGAGTGGAGTCGAGAGGTGTAGAGAGGGTAAAGAGGAGTAGAGAGGGGCAGAGGGAAGTAGAGATGGGTACAGAGGGGTAGAAAGGGGTAAAGCGGAGTAGAGTGGAGCAGAGAGGGTTAGAGAGGATTCGAGAGTAGTACAGATGGGGAGAGGGTTAGAGAGGATTTGAGAGTAGTACAGATGGGTAGAGTGGAGTAGAGAGGCGTAGGGAGGAGTTGAGAGGGGTAGAATCGGTATAAAGGGGTAGAGGAGCAGAGAGGGGTAGAGAGGTGCAGAGAGGGGTAGGGAGGGGCAGAGAGAAGTAGAGAGGGTAAAGAAGAGCAGAGAGGGGTAAAGAGTAGTAGAAAGGAGTAGACAGGAGTAAAGAGGAGTAGATAGAGGTAGAGAGGAGTTGAGAGGGGTAGAAATGGGTATAAAGGGGTAAAGAGGAGCAGAGAGGGGTAGAGAGGTGCAGCGAGGGGTAGGGAGGGGCAGAGAGGAGTACAGAGGGTAAAGAAGAGCAGAGAGGGCCAGAGGGCAGTTGAGATGGGTACAGAGGGGTAAAAAGGGGTATAAAGGAGTGGAGAGTGGTAGAGATGGGTAGGGTGGAGTAGAGAGGAGTTGAGAGGGGCAGGGAGGAGGAGAGAGGGGTAATGAGGAGTAGAAAGGGGTAGAGAGGAGTTGAGAGAGGTAGAAATGGGTAGAAAGCGATAAAGAGGAGTAGATAGGGGAAGAGAGGAGTAGACAGGGGAAGAGAGGAGTAGAGAGGGGAAGAGAGGTCTAGAGAGGGGAAGAGAGGTCTAGAGAGTGGAAATAAGGGTAGAGAGGAGCAGAGAAGGGTAGAGAAGGGTAGAAAAGGGTAGAGAGGGTTAAAAAGGGGTAGAGAGGGGTAAAGCGGGGTAGAGAGGATTAGAGAGTGGCAGAGAGGAGTAGCGAGGAGCAGAGGGCGTAGGGAGGAGTAGAGAGGAGTGGGGAGTGGAAGAGATGTGTAGAGTGGAGTAAAGAGGAGTAAAGAGGAGTAGAGAGGGTAAAGAGGTGTGGAGGGGCAGAGAGGGGTCGAGAGAAGCAGAGAGGGGTAGAGAGGAGCAGAGAGGGGTAGAGAGGAGTAGAAATGGATAAAGATGAGTAGAGAGGGGCAGCGAGAATAGAGATGGTTGAAGAGGGATTAAGATGAGTAGAGAGGGAGAAAGGGGTATAGAGGTATAGAAAGGGGCAGAGATGGTTAAAGAGGTGTAGAGAGGGATTAAGAGGAGTAGAGAGGAGTAGAAAGGGAGAAAGCGGTATAGATGAATAGAGAGGGCCTGCGAGATGGGAAGAGAATAGAGAGGGCAGAGGAGTAGAGAGGGGTAGATAGTGGTAAAGAGCAGTAAAGAGGGCTAGAGAGCAGTAGAGCGTCAGAGGGGTGTAGAGAAGTAGAGAGGAGTAGAGTAGAGAGGGGTAGAGAGGAGTCGAGCGTGGCAGAGAGGAGTTCAGAGGGGTAGAGAGGAGTAGCAGAGGGGGTAGGGAGGAGTAGAGAGGGGTCGAGAGGAGTGGGGAGTGGAAGAGATGGGTAGAGTGGAGTAAAGAGGAGTAGAGAGGGTAAAGAAGAGTAGAGGGGCAGAGAGGAGTAAAGAGGGTAAAGAAGAGTAGAGAGGGACAGAGGGGAGTTGAGAGGGGTAGAGAGAGGTAGAAAGGGGTATAAAGGGGTAAAGCGGAGTAGAGAGGAGAAGGGAGGGTTAGAGAGGAATGGAGAGTGGTAGAGATGGGTAAGGTGGAGTAGAGAGGAGTTGAGGGGTAGAAATGGGTAAAAAGGAGTAGAGAGGGGCAGAGAGGATTAGAGAGGGGTAAAGAGGGGTGATGAGGAGTAGAGAGGGGCAGAGGGGGGTAGAGATGATTAGACATGAGTAGGGTGGGGCACTGAGGAGTAGTGAGGAGCAGAGGGGGTAGGGAGGAGTAGTGAGGAGCAGAGGGGGTAGGGAGGACTAGAGAGGAGTGGGGAGTGGAAGAGATGGGTAAAGTGGAATAAAGAGGAGTTGAGAGGGTAAAGAGGAGTAGAGAGGGGCAGAGGGGAGTAGAGATGGGTAGAGAGGGGTAGAAATGGGTAAAGTGGAGTAGAGTGGAGCAGAGACGGTTTGAGAGGAGTGGAGAGTGGTAGAGATGGGTAGAGAAGAGTAGAGAGTGGTAGAGTGGAGTTGAGAGGAGTAGAGAGGGACAGACAGGGGTAGAGTGGAGTAGAGAGGGTAAAGAGGAGTGGAGAAGGTCAGAGAGAAGGAGCATTGGTTAGACAGTAGAGAGGGTAAAGACGAGTAGAGCGGGGCAGAGAGGGGTAAAGAGGTAAAGAGGGGTAAAGAGGTAAAGAGGAGTAGAGAGGAGTAGAGAGGGTAAATAGGAGTAGAGACGGGTAAAGTGGAGTAGAGAGGTGAAGAGGGGGCAGAGAGGATTAGAAAGGAGCAGACGGGGTAGAGACGAGGAGAGAGGGGTAGAGACGACTACAGATCGGTAGAGAACAGAGAGGAGTAGAGATGGGGAGAGAGGAGTAGAGAGGGAGAAAGGGGTATAGATGAATAGAGAGGGCCAGAGACAAATAGGGATGGGTAGAGAATAGGGATGGGTAGAGATTAGAGAGGGTAAAGAGGAGTAGATAAGGCCAGAGAGGGGCAGAAAGGAGTAGAGAGGGGTAGAGAGGAGTAAAGACGAGAAGAGGGGGCAGAGAGGAGTAGAAAGGAGCAGAGGGGGGTAGAGAGGAGTAGAGAGGTGTAGAGAGGGTAAAGAGGAGTAGAGAGGGGCAGAGGGGAGTAGAGATGTGTACAGAGGGGAAGGGGTAAAGCGAAATAAAGTGGAGCAGAGAAGGTTAGAGAGGACTCGAGAGTGGTAGAGATGGGTACATTGGAGTAGAGAGGCGTAGGGAGGAGTTGAGAGGGGTAGAATGGGTAGAAAGGGGTAAAAAGGAGTAGAGAGGGCAGAGCGGAGCAGAGAGGGGTAAAGAGTAGTAGAAAGGAGTAAACAGGAGTAGATAGGGGTAGAGAGGAGTTGAGAGCGGTAGAAATGGGTATAAAGGGGTAAAGAGGAGTAGAGAGGGGTAGAGAGGAGCAGAGATGGGTAGAGAGGCGCAGAGAGGGGTAGGGAGGGGCAGAGAGGAGTAGAGAGGGTAAAGAAAAGCAGAGAGGGCCAGAGGGGAGTTGAGATGGGTAGAGAGGGGTAAAAAGGGGTATAAAGGAGGGGAGAGTGGTAGAGATGGGTAGGGTGGAGTAGAGAGGAGTTGAGAGGGGCAGAGAGGAGGAGAGAGGGGTAATGAGTAGAAAGGGGTAGAGAGGAGTTGAGGGGTAGAAATGGGTAGAAAGTGGTAAAGAGGAGTAGAGAGGGGCAGAGAGGGGTACAGAAGGGTAGAAAAGGGTAGAGAGGGTTAAAAAGGGGTAGAGAGGGGTAAAGCGGGGTAGGGAGGAGTAGAGAGGGGTAGAAAGGAGTGGGGAGTGGAACAGATTGGTAGAGTGGAGTAAAGAGGAGTAGAGGGGCAGAGAGGGATCGAGAGGAGCAGAGAGGGGTAGAGAGGAGCAGAGAGGGGTAGAAATTGATAAAGATGAGGAGAGAGGGGCAGCGAGAATAGAGATGGTTAAAGAGGGATTTAGAGGAGCAGAGAGGGAGAAAGGGGAGTAGAGAAGGGTAGAGTGGGGAAAAGAGGAGTACAGAGGGGTAAAAATTAGTAGAGGAATAGACTGTGTAGAGAGGAGTGGATAGGGGTAGAAAGGTGTAGAGAGGGCAAGAGTCGAGTAGAGAGGGTAAAGAGCAGTAGATAAGGGCAGAGAGGTGTAGAGAGGAGTAGAGAGGGTAGAGTGGAGTCGAGAGGAGTCCAGAGGGTAAAGAGGAGTAGAGAGGGACAGAGGGGAGTAGAGATAGGTAGAGAGGGGTGAGGATAAAAAGGAGTAGAGCGGGCAGAAAGGGGTAAAGAGCAGTAGAGAGGGTAAATAGGAGTAGAGACGGGTAAAGAGGCGTGGAGAGGAGAAGAGGGGGCAGAAAGGGGTAAAGAGCAGTAGAGAGGGTAAATAGGAGTAGAGACGGGTAAAGAGGCGTGGAGAGGAGAAGAGGGGGCAGAGAGGAGTAGAAAGGAGCAGAGGGGGTAGAGAGCAGTATAAAGGGTAGAGAGGAGTGGAGAGGGGTAAAGAGGAGTAGAGAAAGGTGGAGAGGGGTAAAGAGGAGTAGAGAAAGGTGGAGACGGGTAAAGAGGAGTAGAGAAAGGTAGAGAGGGGAAAAGAGGAGTGGAGAGGGGTAGAAAGGTGGAGAGGGGTAGAAAAGTGTAGAGAAGGTAAGAGTCAAGTAGAGAGGGTAAAGAGGAGTAAATAAGGGCAGAGAGGAGTAGAGAGTGGTAGAGAGGAGTAGGGAGGGTAGAGAGGAGTAGGGAGGGTGAATAGGAGTAGAGAGGGGCAGAGAGGGGTAAAGAGGAGTAAAGAGGGGCAGAGGGGAGTAGAGATGGGTAGAGAGGTGTAGAAAGGGGTTAAGCGAGTAGAGTGGAGCAGAGACGGTTGGAGAGGAGTGGAGAGTGGTAGAGATGGGTAGAGTGGAGGAGAGAGGAGTAGGGAGGAGTTCAGAGGGGTAAAGAGGAGGAGAAATGGGTAGACAGGAGTAAAGAGGAGTAGATAGGGGTAGAGAGTAGTAGAGACGGGTAGAGAATAGAAAGGGTTAGAGAGTAGAGATGGATAGAGAGGAGTAGAGAGGGAGAAAGGGGTATAGAAGAATAGAGAGGGCCAGAGACAAGTAGTGATGGGTAGAGATTAGAGAAGGTAAAGAGGTGTAGAGAGCGGCAGAGAGGAGTAGAAAGGAGTATAGAGGGGTAAAGAGGGGTAGAGAGGATTAGAGAGGAGTGGAGTGGGGTAGAGAGGATTAGAGAGGAGTGGAGTGGGGTAGAGATGAGTAGATGGGGTAGAGAAGAGTAGAGAGGGGTAGAGTGGAGTAGAGATGGGTAGAGAGGGACAGACAGGGGTAGAGTGGAGTAGAGAGGGTAAAGAGGGGCAGAGAGGGGTAAAGAGAAGTAGACAGGGGTAAAGAGGGGTAGAGAGGATTAGAGAGGAGTAGAGAGGAATCGAGAGGATCAGAGAGAAGGAGCAATGGGTAGACAGTAGAGAGGGTAAAGAGGAGTAGAGCGGGGCAGAGAGGGGTAAAGAGTATAGAGCGGGGCAGAGAGGGGTCTAGAGGAGTAGAGAGGAGTAGAGGGTAAATTGGAGTAGAGACGGGTAAAGTGGAGTAGAGAGGAGAAGAGGGGGCAGAGAGCAGTAGAAAGGAGCAGACGGGGTAGAGAGGAGGAGAGAGGGGTAGAGACGAGTAGGGATGGGTAGAGAATAGAGAGGACTAGAGATGGGGAGAGAGGAGTAGAGAGGGAGAAAGGGGGTATCGATGAATAGAGAGGGCCAGAGACAAGTAGCGATGGGTAGAGATTAGAGAGGGTAAAGAGGAGTGGATAAGGGCAGAGAGGGGCAGAAAGGAGTAGAGAGGGGGAGAGAGGAGTAGGGAGGGTAAATAGGAGTAGAGAGGGACAGAGAGGGTTAAAGATGAGAAGAGGGGGCAGAGAGGAGTAGAAAGGAGCAGAGGGGGTAGAGAGGAGTAGAGAGGTGTAGAGAGGGTAAAGAGGAGTAGAGAGAGGCAGAGGGGAGTAGAGAGGGTAAAGAGGAGTAGAGAGAGGCAGAGGGGAGTAGAGGGGCAGAGGGGAGTAGAGATGGGTACAGAGGGGTAGAAAGGGGTAAAGCGGAGTAGAGTGGAGCAGAGAGGGTTAGAGAAGAGTCGAGAGTGGTAGAGATGGGTAGAGTGGAGTAGAGAGGTGTAGGGAGGAGTTGAGAGGGGTAGAATGGGTAGAAAGGGGTAAAAAGGAGTAGAGAGGGCAGAGAGGAGTAGATAGGGGTAGAGAGGAGCAGAGGGGTAGAGAGGGGCAGAGAGGGCCAGAGGGGAGTTGAGATGGGTAGAGAGCGGTAAAAAGGGGTATAAAGGAGTAGAGAGTGGTAGAGATGGGTAGGGTGGAGTAGAGAGGAGTTGAGAGGGGCAGAGAGGAGAAGAGAGGGGTAATGAGGAGTAGAAAGGGGTAGAGAGGAGTAAATAGTAGTAGAGAGGGGTAGAGAGGAGATGAGAGGGGTAGAAATGGGTAGAAAGTGGTAAAGAGGAGTAGAGGGGGCAGAGAGGAGTAGAGGGGGCAGAGAGGAGTAGAGGGGGCAGAGAGGAGTTGAGGGGTAGAAAGGGGTAAAGAGGAGTAGAGAGGGGCAGAGAGGTCTAGAGAGTGGAAAACAGAGGTAGAGAGGAGCAGAGAGGGGTAGAGAAGGGTAGAAAAGGGTAGCGAGGGTTAAAAAGGGGTAGAGAGGGGTAAAGCAGGGTAAATAAGATTAGAGAGGGGCAGAGAGGAGTGGGGAGTGGAACACATGGGTAGAGTGGAGTAGAGAGGCTAGAGAGGAGTAGGGAGGGTAAATAGAAGTAGAGAGGGGCAGAGAGGGGTAACGAGGAGTAAAGACGAGAAGAGGGGGCAGAGAGGAGTAGAACAGAGCAGAGGGCGTAGAGAGGAGTAGAGAGGGTAGAGTGGAGTCCAGAGGAGTCCAGAGGGTAAACAGGAGTAGAGAGGGGCAGAGGGCAGTAGAGATGGGTAGAGAGGGGTAGAAATGGGTAAAGCGGAGTAGAGTGGAGTAGAGTGGAGCAGAGACGGTTTGAGAGGAGTGGAGAATGGTAGAGATGGGTAGACTGGAGCAGAGAGGAGTAGGGAGGAGTTGAGAGGGGTAAAGAGGAGAAGAAAGAGGTAGACAGGGGTAAAGAGGAGTAGATAGGGGTAGAGAGGAGTAGAGAAGGGTAGAGAGGAGTAGAGAGGGAGAAAGGGGTATAGATGAATACATTACATTACATTACATTACAATCATTTGGCAGACGCTTTTATCCAAAGTGACGTACAATAAGTGAATAGAGAGGGCCAGAGACAAGTAGCGATGGGTAGAGATTAGAGAGGTTAAAGAGGTGGAGAGAGGGGCAGAGAGGAGTAGAAAGGAGTATAGAGGGGTAACGAGGAGTAGAGAGGATTAGAGAGGAGTGGAGTGGGGTAGAGAGGAGTGGAGTGGGGTAGAGATGAGTAGATGGGGTAGAGAAGAGTAGAGAAGGGTAGAGAAGAGTAGAGAAGGGTAGAGTGGAGTAGAGAGGGACAGACAGGGGTAGAGTGGAGTAGAGAGGATAAAGATGACTAGAGAGGGGCAGCAAGAATATAGATGGTTAGAGAGGGTTTAAGAGCAGTAGAGAGGGGTAAAAAGTGAGAAAGGGGCAGAGAGGAGTAGAGAGGGGCAAAGAGAAGGAACGATGGGTAGACAGTAGAGAGGTTAAAGAAGAGTAGAGCGGGCAGAGAGGGGTAAAGAGAAGTAGAGAGGGTAAATAGGAGTAGAGACGGGTAAAGAGGAGTAGAGAGGAGTAGAGAGGAGAAGAGGGGGTAAATAGAAGTAGAGAGGGGCAGAGAGGGGTAACGAGGAGTAAAGACGAGAAGAGGGGGCAGAGAGGAGTAGAACAGAGCAGAGGGCGTAGAGAGGAGTAGAGAGGGTAGAGTGGAGTCCAGAGGAGTCCAGAGGGTAAACAGGAGTAGAGAGGGGCAGAGGGCAGTAGAGATGGGTAGAGAGGGGTAGAAATGGGTAAAGCGGAGTAGAGTGGAGCAGAGACGGTTTGAGAGGAGTGGAGAATGGTAGAGATGGGTAGACTGGAGCAGAGAGGAGTAGGGAGGAGTTGAGAGGGGTAAAGAGGAGAAGAAAGAGGTAGACAGGGGTAAAGAGGAGTAGATAGGGGTAGAGAGGAGTAGAGAAGGGTAGAGAGGAGTAGAGAGGGAGAAAGGGGTATAGATGAATACATTACATTACATTACAATCATTTGGCAGACGCTTTTATCCAAAGTGACGTACAATAAGTGAATAGAGAGGGCCAGAGACAAGTAGCGATGGGTAGAGATTAGAGAGGTTAGAGAGGTTAAAGAGGTGGAGAGAGGGGCAGAGAGGAGTAGAAAGGAGTATAGAGGGGTAACGAGGGGTAGAGATGATTAGAGAGGAGTGGAGTGGGGTAGAGAGGAGTGGAGTGGGGTAGAGATGAGTAGATGGGGTAGAGAAGAGTAGAGAAGGGTAGAGAAGAGTAGAGAAGGGTAGAGTGGAGTAGAGAGGGACAGACAGGGGTAGAGTGGAGTAGAGAGGATAAAGATGACTAGAGAGGGGCAGCAAGAATATAGATGGTTAGAGAGGGTTTAAGAGCAGTAGAGAGGGGTAAAAAGTGAGAAAGGGGCAGAGAGGAGTAGAGAGGGGCAAAGAGAAGGAACGATGGGTAGACAGTAGAGAGGTTAAAGAAGAGTAGAGCGGGCAGAGAGGGGTAAAGAGAAGTAGAGAGGGTAAATAGGAGTAGAGACGGGTAAAGAGGAGTAGAGAGGAGAAGAGGGGGCAGAGAGGGTAGAGAGGAGTAGAGACGAGTAGAGAATAGAGAGGGGTAGAGATGGGTAGAGAGGAGTAGAGAGGGAGAAAGGGGTATAGATGAATACATTACATTACATTACATTACAATCATTTGGCAGACGCTTTTATCCAAAGTGACGTACAATAAGTGAATAGAGAGGGCCAGAGACAAGTAGCGATGGGTAGAGATTAGAGAGGTTAAAGAAGAGTAGAGCGGGCAGAGAGGGGTAAAGAGAAGTAGAGAGGGTAAATAGGAGTAGAGAGGGGTAAAGAGAAGTAGACAGGGTAAATAGGAGTAGAGACGGGTAAAGAGGAGTAGAGAGGAGTAGAGAGGAGAAGAGGGGGCAGAGAGGGTAGAGAGGAGTAGAGACGAGTAGAGAATAGAGAGGGGTAGAGAGGAGTAGAGAGGGAGAAAGGGGTATAGATGAATAGAGAGGGCCAGAGACAAGTAGCGATTGGTAGAGATTAGAGAGGGTAAAGACGAGTAGAGAGGGGCAGAGGAGTAGAGAGTGGCAGAGGGGAGTAGAGATGGGTACAGAGGGGTAGAAAGGGGTACATTACATTTACATTTTACATTTTAGACATTTGGCAGACGCTCTTATCCAGAGCGACGTACATTAGTGCATTTTCCAACCTGAAACAAGTGCGTTAAAAACAACCCTAAAAGGTAAATACGAAAGCGGAGTAGAGTGGAGCAGAGAGGGTTAGAGAGGAGTAGAGGCGTTGAGAAAGGTAGAAATGGGTAGAAAGGGGTAAAAAGGAGTAGAGAGGGCAGAGAGGGGTAAAGAGGAGTACAAAGGAGTAGACAGGAGTAAAGAAGAGTAGATAGGGGTAGAGAGGGGTTGAGAGGGGTAGAAATGGGTATAAAGGGGTAAAGAGGAGCAGCAAAGGGTAGGGAGGACCAGAGGGGAGTTGAGATGGGTAGAGAGGGGTAAAAAGGGGTATAAAGGAGTGAAGAGTGGTAGAGATGGGTAGGGTGGAGTAGAGAGGAGTTGAGAGGGGCAGAGAGGAGGAGAGAGGGGTAATGAGGAGTAGAAAGGGGTAGAGAGGAGTTGAGAGGGGCAGAGAGGAGGAGAGATGGGTAATGAGGAGTAGAAAGCGGTAAAGAGGAGTTGAGAGGGGCAGAGAGGTCTAGAGAGTGGAAAACAGAGGTAGAGATGAGCATAGAGGGGTACAGAAGGGTAGAAAAGGGTAGAGAGGGTTAAAAAGGGGTAGATAGGGGTAAAGCGGGGTAGAGAGGGTTAAAAAGGGGTAGAGAGGGTTAAAAAGGGGTAGAGAGGGTTAAAAAGGGGTAGAGAGGGGTAAAGCGGGGTAGAGAGGATTAGAGAGGGGCAGAGAGGAGGAGAGAGGGGTAATGAGGAGTAGAAAGGGGTAGAGAGGAGGAAAGAGTAGTAGAGAGGGGTAGAGAGGAGTTGAGGGGTAGAAATGGGTAGAAAGGGGTAAAGAGGAGTAGAGGGGGCAGTGAGTAGTTGAGGGGTAGAAAGGGGTAAAGAGGAGTAGAGGGGGCAGAGAGGAGTTGAGGGGTAGAAAGGGGTAAAGAGGAGCAGAGAGGTCTAGAGAGTGGAAAACAGGGGTAGAGAGGAGCAGAGAGGGGTAGAGAAGGGTAGAAAAGGGTAGAGAGCGTTAAAAAGGGGTCGAGAGTGGTAAAGCAGGGTAGAGAGGATTAGAGAGGGGCAGAGAGGAGTAGTGAGGAGCAGAGGGCGTAGGGAGGAGTAGAGAGGAGTGGGGAGTAGAAGAGATGGGTAGAATGGAATAAAGAGGAGTAGAGAGGAGCAGAGAGGGGTATAGAGGAGTAGAGAGGGTAGAGAGGAGCAGAGAGGGGTAGAGAGGAGTAGAAATGGATAAAGATGAGTAGAGAGGGGCAGCGAGAATAGAGATGGTTAAAGAGGGATTAAGAGGAGTAGAGAGGGAAAAAGGGGTATAAAGGTATAGAAAGGGGCAGAGATGGTTAAAGAGGTGTAGAGTAGAGGTGAGAAGAGGTGTAGAGAGGGATTAAGAGGAGTAGAAAGGGAGAAAGGGGTATAGCTGAATAGAGAGGGCCAACGAGAAGTAGTGATGGGTAGAGTGTATAGGGAAAAGAGGAGTAGAGGGTAAAAAGGAGTAGAGGGGTAAATAGTGGTAAACAGCAGTAAAGATGGCTAGAGAGCAGTAGAGCGTCAGAGGGGTGTAGAGAAGTAGAGAGTAGAGGGGGTAGGGAGGAGTAGAGAGTTGTAGAGAGGAGTAGAAATTGATAAAGTAGAGAGAGAGAAAGGGGTATAGAGGAGTAGAAAGGGGCAGAGAGGGTTATAGAGGTGTAGAGAGGGGTAGAGAGGAGCAGAGTGGCGTAGAGTGCAGTAGAAATGGATAAAGACAAGTAGAACGGGGCAGCGAGAATGGAGATGGTTAGAGGGGGATTAAGAGGAGTAGAGAGGGAGAAAGGGGTATAGATGAATAGAGAGGGCCAGAGAGAAGTAGCGATGGGTAGAGAGTAGAGAGGGTAAAGAGTGTTAAAGAGCAGTAAAGAGGTGTAGAGAGCAGTAGAGTGGCAGAGAGCAGTATAGAGGAGCAGAGAGGGGTCAAGAGGAGTAGAAAGGGATAAAGATGAGTATAGAAGGGCAGCGAGAATAGAGGTGGTTAGAGAGGGATTAAGAGGAGTAGAGAGAGAGAAAGGGGTATAGAGGAGTAGAAAGGGGCAGGGAGGGTTATATAGGTGTAGAGCAGTGGCGGCTCCTGAGCTGAAAATTGAGGAGGCAGAAAACTTCCCCTTAAACTGATTATTGGTCTCAATCATTTTTCAATCAGCTTCCTTGATTAACAATAGGCTACATCAGCGTTTAATTCACAAATTACTCATTGCCATCAAATGTAGCCAGTTCTCCTCAATTATGCTATTAGGCAAGTAATGAAATTCTTTTAACTTGCATTGCAAAATTGTGCACATTTTAATCAACATTATAATTGTGGATACATATGCTCTTCGTTCTCCGCACTCTAATTCCGAAAATATTTATGGAAATTAAATTATCTTAAAGCTCAGCTTTTGTTAGATTATTTTTATTGCAGGTTGTGCTTTTTTCGTAAAGTGTACTTTTCCGTTTAATCTCCCTAACATGATGTGAAGAATGAAGCTGTGTCTTCACCTGCAATTGGATTATTCAGATCATTGGCACACGTGTTAATCAAGGAAAATTATTGAAAAAAGATTAGGACCAATAATCAGTTTAAAGGGAAGTTTTCTGCCTCCTCAATTTTCAGCTCAGGAGCCGCCACTGGTGCAGAGAGGGGTAGAGAGGAGCACAGTGGGGTAGAGTGCAGTAGAAATGGATAAAGACAAGTAGAACGGGGCAGCGAGAATAGAGATGGTTAGAGGGGGATTAAGAGGAGTAGAGAGGGAGAAAGGGGTATAGATGAATAGAGAGGGCCAGAGAGAAGTAGCAATGGGTAGAGAGTAGAGAGGGTAAAGAGGGGTAAAGAGTGTTAAAGAGCAGTAAAGAGTGTTAAAGAGCAGTATAGAGTGGCAGAGAGCAGTATAGAGTGGCAGAGAGCAGTATAGAGCAGCAGAGAGGGGTCAAGAGGAGTAGAAAGGGATAAAGATGAGTAGAGAGGGGCAGCGAGAATAGAGGTGGTTAGAGAGGGATTAAGAGGAGTAGAGAGGGTTAGAAAGGAAGAAAGGGGTATAGAGGAGTAGAGAGGGGCAGAGAGAAGTAGCGATGGGTAGAGTAGAGAGGGTAAACAGGACTAGAGCGGGGTAGTGAGGAGTAGAGAGGGTAAATAGGAGTAGAGAGGGGCAGAGAGGGGTAAAGATGAGTAGAGACAAGAAGAGGGGGCACAGAGGAGTAGAAAGGAGCAGAGGGGGTCGAGAGGAGTAGAGAGGTAGATAGAGTGAGACAGATAGACAGACCATGAGCTGCTAAACATTCATTAAATTTTGTTGTTTTTTAGTCATGTACAATGAAAAGTAATAGCTTAAATGAAATCTAAATCTACCCTGCCAAGACCTTACCCTCAAACCAAAATGGGAAAAAATATTACAAAATACGGATAACATAGCTAGCTAGCTAACCCAATAGCCAGATAACCCAGTCAAACTTCCACAAAACTGCCCACAGAAACAACAGGAGAAGTGAAGAAAACAAGGAAAAACACAATAAAAGGACCTCCTATAAACAAAAAGGGTCAGGAGGAAAAGGCAGGATACAAAAGGGAACTGGATAAAGAAAAATTAAAAAGTGGAAAAAAAGCCAGGCTACTGAGAGAGTCACCAGAAACACTGAGAGCAGATTTTACTCTGCTAAATGAGAGGTCAAATCAGACCTGCTCTTCTACACAGAGCACCCAGAAACCTGGCATTCTGCTCTCCATACAGAAGATAGAAACTTGAAAATGTGTGGCAATAAAATTGATGCAAAAAAAATGAGACAATTATACCTAGACACCACCCCCAAATTTAACATTAATATCCACGGCACAGTAATGATCCAAGGATCTGAAACCAAATTAAAACAGTTTGAAAATGACTTCCAGAGACTAAAACTTCTTGTTGAAAAGAAAAAAATCGTCTGTGCCCTCTAAAGCCACGTCAACATCCACGGTGTCAGCCTCCCCTACACACACAGTGCCCAGCACCACTCTACCAGCCACCTCCAGCACACTGAGGGCCAGTCACAACCCTGAGACACCATCAACACCTGTGTCTGTAAAATGCATCCAGGACTGCCTAGGTGGAGTTAATGGAAATGAGAGAGAACAAACTCTCAGAGACTGACAGCATGAAGGGACTCACAACTGAGATTGCACAGTTCAAGGAGGACACCTGGGCAAAAATTGGACAGCTAGGAGAAAATGTAACCTATCTACGTAGGGAAAATGAGGCCCTTAGAGCCGAGCTTATTGAAAAAAAAGAGGAGCTGGAACAGAGAGGGACACAGATCCTTCGCCTCAGACCAGCCCAGAGGACATCTGTTGTCAAATGATCGATAAAATTAACCAAGCTATCACCACAGACTGTACTGCACGGTGTTAAGATCACACATCACCCCACTCTGACACCTGAGCACTTATATGATCATGTACACCTGGACCGGAGCAGTGTCTGGATGTTTGCTGAGAACCTGAGAGGAGCCACTACCAGCCCGGAACCTCCACAAGCAACAGATTTTCTAGTACTGGCTGACACTCCACCATCCCCACCCACAACAGGGAGAACCATGGTCACACCACCCCAGGACCAGTACCAGAGGGAGTGGCCAGCTCTGAGGCAGACATATCCCCCCGGAAGCCCGGCACCAAGACGGAACGCTGAGAGGATCGTTCTGCCCCAGGAAGCACTACACCACCAGAGAAACAGGACAAGCAGTGGGATCGCAGGACACCACAGGGACTGGGAACCGGTACCACTGCCGCAACGACCCCCAAGCACCACACGGGACCGCTACAACTCTGGCTCCACACCTAACCCCCACCCTAACCCTACACCCAGCCCTCCTCGTAACCCGAACCACACCCCTAACCACAACCTACCCAGACCTACCCCCACACTTACCACCACCACTAACTCTAACCCCATCCCTAACCATAACCTAACCAAAAAACGCCAAAATACCGGAAGAAGCCATCCTGCTCACCATAGACATTGATAGTCTATACACCAACATAAACACAGCAGCGGGATTCACAGCGGTAAAAACATGGATGGAAAAGTACTCGGACAACAATCGACCGGATACAATCCTCCTGCAATTACTGGAGATAAGCCTCACCAAAAATGACTTTGAATTCAATAAAGAATTCTTCTTACAGACCAGCAGCACAGCTATGGGCAAAAAATGTGCACCGGCTTATGCCAACATTTACATGACACATTGGGAGGAGACTGTTTGTGAAAAATGTCCCAAACTTCCCACTAATTATTTTAGGTATTTAGATGACATCTGGGGAACATGGACATATAGCTCGGAAGATTTCAAACACTTCATTCAGATTCTCAACACGCACCATACATGTATCACAATTAAACACACCCCACACTATGAACATATAGATTTCTTGGACACTACCACATACAAGGGGCCCTCATTTCCCCAAACACACACATTAGACACTAAAGTTTTCTTTAAAGACACAGACACACATGCACTCTTACACAAGGACAGTCTCCACCCGAAACATACATTCAGAGGCCTGATTAAATCCCAATAGCTAAGGTTCAACAGAATCTGCACACAGATTACAGACTTTGAGGAGGCTACCAAAACCCTCTTCAATGCATTAAAACCAAGGGGGTATACCAGATCATTCCTCAGACAGATTCGGAAAACCTTCTTGGCTACAAAACAACAGGACACTACAAAAATAATTCCACTTATCACCACCTACTCGACATTCAGCCAAATAGCGAACAGAAAAATTAAACAGAACCTGGCCAGGATTCTGCAAAACACAGACTTGCTTCAAGAATACAAAATCGTTTCGGCCTACGAAAAAAACAAAAACCTTAAGAATCATCTGGTAAGTAGTAAACTACCAGAAATCAACATTTTACCCACACAAAGCCCAATATTTTACAAACAGGCCACTACAGTGAAAAACAACACTACAAACACAACTTACCTTATTAAACAAACACTCAGTTAACACATATAACTGCATATATGTCATAAAGTGCAAACACTGCAACATAAAATATGTAGGAGAGACAGGAAATACAATTGAGACCAGATTGGCACAACACATATATAACATAAGAAATCATAGGAAAACAGACACACACATAGTGGCTCATTTTCCACGACATGGACTTGAAGCAGTAGAAATATCTGGCCTCCATTCAAACATTAACTGGACACAGGAGGACAGACGTAAAACAGAAAGACATTGGATTAGAAAACTCAACACCATATTCCCAGGCGGATTAAACAAACGCTGGTAAAACTTCAACACAAGAGGGACCAAATTCTTCCTACTTAAAGGCTGCAGTACACTGAATGGCCAGTGCAAACGTTTCTTTCCCAAGGGGCCCTCGTAGACGTACTTATATGCGCCGTTAGGATTTTTTCCTAAGCCTCCAGTTATTACTGACAGCTGGGATAGAATCACACAAAAGGAACACAAACACCACGCCACAACACTGAATACCCCTAACAAGGACAAACATTAATGGATACAATTACATTACATTAATTTAGCAGACGCTTTTATCCAAAGCGACGTACAATAAGTGCATACAGAGACATCATCAAGATCACTACGGAACAGACAAGACAAAGCACATCCTTCCCATAATGTAGCAGCTATCCCTAGTAATGAACGTTGACTGTAGTTCACAGTAAGCTGTGGGTAAATCAGCTATACTACACTTCTATTCTAAATACTATTATAAACTATAACAAACAGACAGGAAAACACAGGGAACTAATAAACACAGGGAACTGATATTCCTAGGTTAGAATATCAGTCAAGGTGGAGTCTGAAGAGGTGTGTCTTCAGGCCTCGACGGAATGCAGGCAGGGTTCAAGTAGAACGTAGGGGAATGGGAAGTTCATTCCACCACTGAGGAGCTAAGGTGGAAAAACTCCGCAGTCGGGACGAGCGAGAGCCGTTGACACGGAGGGGGGGAAGTGCGAGTCGCCCTGCTGTAGAAGAGCGAAGTGGTCGAGCAGGAACATAGTTCTGGATTAAGTCCTGCAGGTAGGCGGGGCCTGTCCTATTGGCTGCAGTGTAGTCCTGGGTCAGAACTTTGAACCTGATCCTGGCTGCAACTGGCAGCCAGTGGAGTGACCTCAGCAGGGGGGTTACATGGGAAAATTTTGGGAGGTTGAACACAAGCCGGGCAGCTGCATTCTGGATCAGTTGAAGAGGCAGAATGGTGCAGGCTGGTAGGCCTGCGAGCAGGGAGTTGCAGTAGTCCAGGCGTGAGGTGACCATGGTCTGAACAAGAAGCTGGGTGGAGTAGGTGGTCAGGTACGGTCGAATCCTCCTGATGTTGTACAGGAGGAACCTGCAGGACCGTGCCGTCGCCCTGATGTGCTCTTTGAAGTCCAGCTGGTCATCTAGGACTACTCCCAGGTTCCTTGCAGAGCTGGAGGCAGCCACCCGTCAACGGTGACGGAGAGGTCATGTAGTGGGGAGGTCTTGTACGGCATGAAGAGGAGCTCTGTCTTGTCAAGGTTGAGCTTCAGGTGATGGGTAGCCATCCACTCAGAGATGTCAGTCAGACAAGCAGATATCCTCTCCTTAACCTGTGGGGTAGAGGGAGGGAAAGAGAGGAAGAGTTGAGTATCATCAGCATAGCTATGGTATGAGAAGCCATGTGAATTAATTACTGAACCAAGAGACTTAGTATACATAGAGAACAGCAGAGGACCCAGTACAGTTCCCTGCGGGACTCCTGTAGACAGGGGATGGGGAGCAGAGACGGAACCCTTCCAGGAGACTTGGTAGGATCTATCAGTGAGATACGATACAAACCAAGAGAGGGCAGTCCCAGAAATGCCCATCTCAGCGAGTGTGGAGATCAGGAGTTTGTGGTTGACCCTGTCGAATGCCGCAGACAGGTCAAGGAGAATCAGAACAGAGGAGAGAGAGGAGGCTCTAGCAGTGGCGAGTGCCTCCGTCACAGCCAGGAGAGCAGTTTCAGTGGAGTGGCCGGTTCTGAAGTCGGACTGATGCGGGTCAAGCAGGTTGTTCTGGTGGAGAAAAACAGATAGTTGGTTAAGGAGAGCACGTTCAATTATTTTGGATAGGAAGAGAGATACAGGACGGTAGTTCCTGACGTCAGCGGGATCCAAGCTAGGTTTTTTAAGGAGTGGGGTTACACGGGCAGTTTTAAAGGCAGCAGGAACATGGCCACAGATTAGGGAGGTGTTAATAATGGAGGACAGATATGGAAGGAGCTCAGCGGATATAGACTGGAGGACTGCTGAAGGTATGGGGTCTAGTGGACAGGTGGTTGCGCAATGGCACGTCACCAGCTGGAGCACATCTGAGTCCTCCAGAATCTTGAAGGACCACAGTGTAGCGATGGGTTCAGTATGGGGGATGTGGGGTGTCACCGGATGCGTGAAGGAGTTCCGGATCGTGGCCACCTTCCCCTCAAAGTGGGTCAGGAAGTCATCTGCAGAGAGGGAGGAGGGTGAAGGGGGTGGAGGGCGGATGAGCAGGGAGGAGAAGGTGGAAAAGAGTTTACGTGGGTTAGATACACATGCATCAATTTTAGACTGGAAAAATTAAGTTTTAGCTGATGTGGTTGCAGCTGTGAAGGCTGCCAGCAGAGTGTGGTAGGAGGCCAGGTCATCTGGGGATCTGGATTTCCTCCACTTTCTCTCAGCGGCTCGCAGCATGGTTCTGCAGGATCTGAGAGAATCCGTCAGCCACGGGGAGGGGGGTGATGGTCGAGCTGGTTTGGAGACAAGAGGACATAGTGAGTTGAGCGACTGAGAGAGGCATGAGTTAAACACAGAGGTGGCAACATCAATAGGCATTTTAGCAAAGGTAGCAGGAGGAGGAAGTGCAGAGAGCAGAAGTAGTGAGAGAGGAGTGTGAGAGGGTGCGGAGATTTCTCCTGAACATAACAGTGGGTGGGTTGTTAGCGGAGTTGAGGGAGAGTGGGCAGGAGAGAGAAAATGAGATAAAGAAATGGCCCGATACGTAGAGGGGGGTCACCGTGAGTTCAGATGTAGTGCAACTCCTGGTGAGTACAAGGTCCAGTTGGTTACCACCCTTGTGGGTGGCAGGCGATGGGGACTGAGTGAGGGCGAAGGACTGGAGCAGTGAGGCGACACTGGATAGCTGGGAACTGTCTGGTTGGAGGTTGAAGTCTCCCAGTAGGATTACAGGGGTACCATCCTCAGGGAAGGAGCTCAGGAGAGTGTCCAGTCCATCCAGGAAAGCGCCGAGCGGACCTGGAGGGCGATAGAGAACAACAATGTTAAGTGCAGATGGGTGAGTTACAGTGACTGCATGAAACTCAAAGGAGGAGATATTCAGGCAGTGTACAGTGGGAATAGAAAATTTCCAGGACGTGGAAATGAGCAAACCAGTACCCCCGCCTCTGCCAGAGGCCCTGGGGGTGTGGGAGAAGGAATAGCCAGCAGACAGAGCAGCTGGAGTGGCTGAGTTATCGGGAGTGATCCAGGTCTCAGTGAGAGCCAGGAAGTTGAGGGACTTCACCTTGGCATAGGCAGTGATGAAGTCAGCTTTCTGGATGGCTGACCGGCAGTTCCATAGTCCACCCACCACTGAGAGTTCCTTATGAGAGGACAGTGGTGGGCAGACCAGGTTAGCCGGACAGCATCTGCGGTGGTTGGGCCTCCTGGAGCGAGGCATGGAGCAGAGAGGAATGGGGGTTAGACACATGTTAGGGGGTGATAAGACAGGTTAGGTGGGGAAAGATCATTACAAACAGATAGTTCAGACAAATTGACGATGAGGCTGCTGTATTTTTACAGTATTTACAGCAGCCTCTGCTTTGACTTATAGACTATTTGCTAATTTCCCAATTGCACTCAGCTGCTTGCAGGGCTAGTTCACTCAGGTGAATCTATTTTCAATTAGCAACACAAAAGACTAGCAGCTGGCCTAAAAACACAAAGCAAGTTAACAACTGACCGCTAATGCTGCAATTTACTTCAACTACACAGTGACTATGCTACAAACAGTTCAATTAACTAACGCACAGCTGAAACCGAATGAAAAGACGACACTTATCCTATCCGACGGTAGATTATTGACAACAATAGACACAAATGATTAAAACATTTTAAAGAATGTCACACATTACAGATACAAAAGACACAAAGGGTTAAAAGATTTTAAGGAATGTAACACATTAATGGATACAAAGGATACAAAGGATTAAAAGATTTTAAGGAATGTAACACATTAACGGATACAAAAGACAGAAAGGATACAAAGGATTCCTTAATCTCGTCAAAAATGTAACACCTAGGCTAGGCTCACAGAGAAAAAAGGGGCTCCTCCCTCCACAGGTCTCAACAAGGTCCAATTAAAAAAAAATAATAATCATAAATTTTAAAAAAAGACTCACACCTGAAGAAGCCTGAGACTGGGCGAAACGTTGTGTGCACACTACAGCTTTGGAGAAACAGCAAGGACTACAGACACTCTTCTAGAGAAACAGAAGAACCTATCCTGCTGAAAAAACCTCCCTAAAAAGCAAAAAAGGATCCATTTATTACACAAAACTGCAGTTTTAACTGCAAATTATTTCTGGAGACACCAGCTACAGTACACGGATTGGGTGTACTACAGACACAGCACTACAGAGACTGTACTATCTTGTAGTGGAAACCTAACGGTCTCAACTAAGCTACAAGGTACCAGTCTGGGTAAGTTTAGGCTGCATTGGTATGCGTTAACCTTGAGTTTACAAAGCACGCTATCAATCAGCCAAACCGCACACCGCCGCTTGCACTAAAAAAAACACACAAAAAAAACAACCACACCTAAACAATACCGCACCTACACCCAGAGCTATGGCAGCCTTTGCGGAAGCTACCAGGATTCTCTTCAGGATCATCCAGACGACACACCACCTGCAGAACACCGCAGTGTCTGGAGGCAGGACTACTTCACATTACATTATAGTCATTTGGCAGACGCTCTTATCCAGAGCGATGTACATAGTGCATTTTCAAACTAGGAACAAGTGTGTTAAAACGACCCTAAAAGGTAAATACGAATTCAAGTACCAGGCGTAGTCAGTATGATTTTTTTTTTTTTGGGGGGTAACCACACATTATTGATGATTGGCGTGTAGAACAGTAAGCCAAAAAGTAACCTTACAAGTATTAACTAGAAGCTTGAACCACTAAACAAGGATTTATAAAACACAATCAAGTGAGGTCACAAGGAGGTAGGGAGGGGTGGAGAGAGGTACAGCTTGAAGAGGTGAGTCTTCAATCTGCGCTTGAAGGCGGTCAGACTTTCTGTTGTTCTGACCTCCACGGGGAGCTCATTCCACCACCGTGGGGCCAGGACAGACAGACGTTGAGACCGGGTGCTAGTATGAAGTGGGGGGGGGGGGGTACTAGTCGTCCGGAGGAGGCGGAACGCAGGGATCTGGCAGGTGTGTAGGGTCTGATGAGCTTTTGGAGGTATGGAGGGGCAGATCCTCAGACTGCCTGGAAGGCGAGCACCAATGTTTTGAATTTGATGCGAGCCATCACAGGTAGCCAGTGGAGGTCAATGAGCAGGGGGGTGACATGGGAGTGTCGGGGGAGGTTGAAGACCAGGCGCGCTGCTGTGTTCTGGATAAGCTGAAGGGGTCTAATGGCCGATGCTGGCAGGCCAGCCAGGAGAGAGTTGCAATAGTCCAGGCGGGACAGCACCATCGCTTGGACCAGGAGCTACCTGGAGAACCTGGGACACCTCACTAAAAAACTGGAGAACATTCATCTTTCAAACTGGCCGGAGGCATTCCAGGTGGCTACCTGGGCCAAAAAGAAGTTTGGCAGAAGACTGCACCCGACCACCCTGGACATTGCTGAAAAAACATTCACCCCCATCCTCACTCCCAGGAGCACTACAAGCGCAGTCTCCACAAGCAACAGATTTTCAGTACTGGCTGACACTCCACCACCCCTACCCACAACAGGGAGAACCACGGTCACACCACCCCAGGACCAGTACCAGAGGGAGTGGCCAGCTCTGAGGCAGACATATCCCCCCGGAAGCCCGGCACCAACACGGAACGCTGAGGGGACGGTTCTGCTTCAGGAATCACTACACCACCAGAGAAACAGGACAAACAGTGGTATTGCAGGACACCACAGGGACAGGGAACCGGTACCACGGCCGCAACAACCCCTAAGGACCACACGGGACCGCTACAACTCTGGCTCCACACCTAACCCCCACCCCACCCCTACACCCAGCCCTCCCTGTAACCCAAACCCCACCCCTAACCACAACCTACCCAGACCTACCCCCACACTTACCCCACCACTAACTCTAACCCCACCCCTAACCATAACATACCCAGACCTACCCTCACACCCACCCCCAACCCTAACCCCATGCCTTACCCCTCATAGGGGTAACTTGGGAAATAAAGATTTTTTCCTAAACCGGAACCTCCAACTGCTCACCCCTTCAGAGGACCACCGCACCACCACCAGGGAACACTAGCACAGAGGTGGGCCCCTCCCAACACAGCCCACCCATCGCAGAGGAGGGCCCCTCCTAACACAGCCCACCCATCGCAGAAGAGGGTCCCGTCCAGCACAACTCCCTCCAACAGGCCCACTACAGAGGACCACAGCACAGTGCAGGTCACACCACCCCCTGACACACAGCCTACCTATGCCCAAGTAATGTCTAGTAAAAAAACCAGATCATCTCGACTTTGGAGAGGTGAGGCCATTATTACAGCTCATCTGTAAGATTATTGGCTAAAAATACAATGTCACTGCTTGCTTGTTTGCTGTTATTTACTTGTATTGCTTTTTATTGTATAAATCTATGATCAATGAAATTGTAATGCGATCACTATCAGTTAGCTCTTGGAATATTCAAGGTTTTTACTCCTCAACATTTGGATTCAAAAACACAAACCCAGATTTCCTTACAAACATCTCTGGCCATGATATCATCGTTCTATTAGAAACATGGTGCAGAGATGACACAAACACTCACTGTCCCCCAAACTACAGAGAAATTTAACTTCCATCTCAAAAAAATAAGAATATCAAACGTGGCAGAGACTCGGGAGGGGTGGTGATATGGTATAAAGAGGATTTATCACCTAACTTATTTGAAATTTAAAGAGTATCAACACGTGTGGCTAAAATTAAACAAAAACACTTTTCAATGCAATAGTGATTTATATATTTGTGCGGCCTACATTCCCCCTTTAGAGTCACCATACTTTGATGAAGATGTATTTGAAAATCTCCATTCTAAGATCAGGCATTACCAGGCCCAGGGTAATGTCCTATTGATAGGAGATTTAAATGCCAGAACAGGATCAGAGAGTGATATAGTGGATTCTGCTGGCAACAGCCGCATATTCAGACGATCCTCTGTACACCTTACCCCCACCACTCATTACCCAAAGAAATAGCTTTGACTATATTTCAAACAAAAATGGCATAGAGTTAGTGTACCTCTGTCGATCCTTAGGCCTGTACATGCTTAATGGGAGGATCAGAGGGGACTCTTTAGGGAGGTTCACTTGTTGTTCAGCTCTTGGGACTAGTGTAGTTGATTATGCAATCACTGACATGGACCACTCCTTCATTAGTGCATTCACTGTCAGACCACAGACACCATTTTCCAATCACTGTCAGATAAATCTTTAAAAAATTGGACACCAGAGAACAAAAGCATTTTGGCTAAACAAGGCATTCGGATGGGCTCATGACAGTGACATAAAATTTAAAACAGCAATCAGTTCATCAGAGACTACTCACCTTATTAACAACTTTCTCTCAAAAACATTTCAATCAAACCAATCTGGCATAAATATGGCTGAAATACAAATCAACAAAATATATTATAAATCAGCCATTAAAGCAGGTCTCAAAAAGAAAAGTGACAAATCCCACCAGAGACCCCACAAAGAAAAGTGGTTTGATGAGGACTGCAGAAGTGTCAGAAAAAAATTAAGACACTTGTACAACCAAAAACACCATGAACCACACAATATCGAAATTTGTCAAAACTATGTTGAAACACTGAGAGAGTATAAAAACATTTTAAGATTCAAAAAACGCATCCGTTATAATCAAAACCTCAGAGAAATTGAGGATTCTATTGACTAAAATCAGTTCTGGGAACAATGGAACAAATTGAGCAAGAAAAGTACACAAAACCTGGCGATATAAGAACTGTAATATCTGGAAAACCCATTTTGAAAATTTATATAAACAAATATCACCAAAGTGTCTCAATTTGGAACAGAGAAAAATCCAAGAAAAACTACAAATCCTAGAATCAAAAACAACCAGAACCCACTTGACTACCAAATGTCAATGAAATAATTAGAAGACCAAATTAAAAAACTTAAACCTAGGAAAGCTTGTGGCCATGACAGCATCAGGACAGAGATGCTTAAACACAGCACCCCTGAGTTACAGCAGGCCCTACTCAAATTGTTCAATCTAGTTCTCCAAGCTGGCTGCTTCCCAGAGAAATGGAGCTGGGGCCTTATTTCCCCAATACACAAGAATTGAGACAAATTAGACCCTAATAACTATCAAGGCATTTGTGTAAGCAGTAATCTGGGGAAGGTTTTCTGCAGTATTGTCAACGCCCGAATACTAGCATTCCTTACCAAACACAATGTCTTGAGTAAAGGACAAATTGGCTTTCTACCAAATCATCATAACAATTGATCATGTTTACACCTTACACACCCTAATTAATCAACATGTACACCAACAAAACAATATTTTTTGCATGCTTTATTGATTTTAATAAAGCATTTGATTTGGCAAGAAGGTTTATATTATAAGATTCTCCAAAGTGATGTAGGGGTATGACAATTAAATCAATATACGCAAACAGAGTAAAAATTGGCAATAAAAAAAAACTGATCTCTTCACTCAAGGGTAAGGTGTTAGGCAGGGATGTAACTTGTCCCCTACCCTATTTAATATCTATATAAACGAGTCAGCTGTGTTATTGGAACAATCTACAGCCCCTAGCCTAACACTAAAGAGGGAAGTTAAATTCCTCCTCTATGCTGATGACCTGGTGTTGCTGTCACCCACTGAACAGGGGCTACAGCAGCATCTGGCTCTGCTAGAGCAGTACTGCCAGAACTGGGCCCTGACAGTAAAAAAAAAAAAATCTAAAATAATGATCTTCCAAAAAAAGGCAAGAACTCAGGAAAGCAGACACGCTTATTCTAGGAAACACCACACCCTGTTTTGTGATTACCTAGGACTGGAAATCAGTGCCTCAGGAAACTTGTCTGGCAGTAAATTCACTGAAAGAAAAAGCCTGCAGAGCCTTCTATGCAATCAGAAATACTACCAGATTGATATTCCAATTAGAATTTGGTCAAAAATATTTGATAGTGTAATCCTACCAATTGCTTTATATGGAAGTGAAGTATGGGGTCCACTCAGTCAGCATGACTACATTAGATGGGAAAAGCACCCAATTGAAGCCCTACATGCAGAATTCTGCAGAACAATTCTAAATAGCCAAAGAAACACCAAACAATACATGCAGGGCTGAATTAGGATGATTTCCATTGGCTATAAACATACAAAATAGGGCACTCAAATTCTGGATTCATCTCAACACAAGTCCCAAAACACCACTACAGCACTTCAAACCCAAGAGCTGAACCCTGAAAAGAGTCTGCTAAGTCAGCTGGGACTAAGACCAACTAATCACCTCACACCTAACAAGAACATATCTCAGACCAGCACTGCGTTAACACAAATCAGAATAAACCAAACTGTTAAACTAAAATGATTTATCTGGAACATTGGAACACCCAAACCAAAACACAATGTTAAGTTCTGAGAAGGACCCAAACACAGACCACAGGTAGCAGGCAAAAAACGTTTATTCACAGTCCGAGATCAGAAGCCAGGTAATCAGAGTTTGAGAAGGTACACAATCGAAATCCTAAAGAGTAGTAAAAAACATAGCAAGAACAAAAAAAACAAAAAAAAAACAAAGACACGGCAAACAAAACAGAAGGAAAAGGCAGGCTCGAAGACATACAAAGGGTTGTTTCAGGAATCTCAAATAACACAGGCTTACTAACAATCGGCACAGTGGAATTGATCAACATTCTTACAAAGTAACACTGCACACTGAGGGCTTATAAACACTGGGGAAGGATAAGACAAAGGAGGGTCAGGTGTGAGAGAGGGCGGGGTTACAAACAAGACAAAGGTGATAACAATGGGAATCGATAATACAATAATGAGGGAATGGCAAAGACGTGGACCGGATTCACGAAAACACATTGAAGACAACACAGCCTGGATCAGAGGCAGACTTGTGCTCAGATTGGTAGGTGGAGTTACAGGCTAGAGACAGGGGCAGTCAATATGCAAAGGCAGCAGGAGTCAGGTAAAGCACACGAGAATGGAATGTTACAGCGTAGAAGATATGTTAGTATCAATTAGTAAATAACTACAGTACGGGGGTTAGTCTTGTTTAGTAACACATATACATTAGTAGATTTAGTAAGTGTAACCTAAACTAGATAACCACAAGTGCAATAAGTAATTGTTAATAGTATCTACAGTTTAATACAAAAGACTGAAGAAAGAATATGAGAGACGAAGGAAGACAGAAATCCCAAATACTTCCAAAATCACCCGAATAGTGCCAGCATGATACAGGGGAGTGACAACTCGGAACACAGCACACCGACAGACCGGGGAGCTGAGGGAAATGCATACTGTGCAGGAACCAGGGCTATGGGCAATGAATATGAAAAATAACAAAGTCACAGAAAATAATACACAAACAAAACAGAACCATAACACACAAAACAAGCTTAATTGCTACCTGGCCCTAAAACGAGAATACAAATTAGCTGAATATCTTGTTACTGTCCAAGATATGAAGCAGAGACGAGTCCTTACCAAGTACAGGCTCAGTGACCACAACCTAGCCATTGAAAAAGGCAGGCATAAAAATCCTAGCCACCAAAAGAACTGAGAATATGTGGTCACTGTACGACAGGTGAGGCTGAAACTGAGGAGCTGTCAGGATCCTGTACTTTGTCTGTCTGTTTATTCTGTGTATTTATGTTTCCTGATTTCTTTTGCTTATTTCTCTGATCTTTGTTTTATTGTGCTTATTATTTCCCCGCATTACCCTCGCGATTGTCTGTTTATTTTCTCCCGTTTATTCTCGGTGTTTATTATTTTCCTGACTTCTTGTATTGTGTTTAGTATTTTACCATAACTCTAGTTCCCTTGTCAGTCTGCGTTCCATGTTTCCCGAGATTCCACTCCCTGTCTTTGTCATTGCACTATTCGGGTGATTTTGGGTACATTCGGGTTTCCTCTGTATTTCGTATCTCGTTTTCTTCCTTCTGGCTTTATTAATATTTGTATATAATACTAATGTACTAATCATACTAACTGTTAGATTAGATTTAATACTAATACACCTGTAATAAATAGGCCTATTCAATCTGAAATTGCATAGACTGGCGAACTGCAAGTAATCGATCGTCGGTCAGGGACGTGATAATTCAAGGAGATTATATGTATAATCAACTGATTTACAGTTGAAGAGAGAATTATATTATTCAAAATAGCCCTTATTCACCAAGACATGGCATTACACACAATCAAAAACAAATACTTTAGAAAGACTATAGTGAAAATACAGGCCTCAAAGTAGAAACTCAATGCAACAAAAGTGAATACACCTGTGCTGTGATCACTGACACACAAGTTAGAAAGTTACACAAGTTAGTTGATAATATTTGGTTGCATATCCTTTGCATGCCATGACTTCCTGATGTCTGTGACCCAACAACATCAAAAGACTCTTGATATCTTATTTTCTGGTACTATACTATAGCAATACTATAACGTCTCTGCATTTGAATGGATCTCTATGGGAATTAGGGGGTGTGTGGAGGGAAGCCTTTACTCCCTCCTCATTAAGTTCAATTTGAGATGGGTTTTTCGAGTGGAAGAATTCTCAAGATAAAGATGAAGGAAATAGCAGAATCTTCTATTAAATTTAATCTTTTATTAAACGGTCAAACGTTGATTCAACATGGGAAAACCACAAACCTACGCAGAGGATTCGGAATTCCCCGAACAATAACAAACATTAGTTTTTACAATATCATAACTCCTCCTTTACGTTGCTAATACACCAATGATATGTGGTAACACCTTTTCATAATATCTTATTTTATCCAATCACAAATTAGGCAAAACATTAATATGTTATATGACCTGTTCTTACCCTATGCGCTTGGGGGCACTCTTGATCTATCAAATAAAATTGTTTGTGACCTTTCCTCCTTTTAATCAGCTTAGTTATGGAACACAGGAGGAAAACATTCCTGTTTTGACTGGTGTGCTAGATGCCCTCGTCCTTGCTGACAGAGAACTATCCTGCACCCTCTCACAAACCCCCATCTCAGTACTTTTCCACTAGATCTTGACTGTATTATTTAAATATTTATATACGTTTGCATATGAGGCTTTCTTGGGCCTACGGAACAGTTTCACAAAACAGCTTACTTCCACATTCCCCCCTTTGAGACCATTCGGTCTCACACTCTCTTGTTGATACTTCGCCTGGTGGTGGGGTTATGTTATGACATTAGTATTGTATGATAAAAATAAACATTTGTAGTTGATTAGTTTCATACATAATTTACCTAAGTTAATATTTCCTCTAATTAACAATTAACAGATGATCTATCAAACAGTAAATAACAAGAATATCAAAAAGTTAATCAAAAATATCAAAAAGTTAATCAAAAATATCAAAAATTAATTAAAAATATCAAAAGTTAATCAAAAAGCTACTGTATTTAATGATTTTTAATGATCAACTAATTTTGATTCGCTATAATTATACAAAGATTATATAAAAAGAATTGGATTATACTTGTAATGTCTTCTTCCTCTTCTTAGGAGCCCATATTCTAAGAAGCCTGAGGGGAGCTTACTAGCACTTCACTCAGGCGTCTCTTAACTTCTTCGCCCTTTTCCTTAATCTGTTTATGTGTCTGTTTTATCTATCCTAAGGGCCTTTAGTCAGTCGGGGCTTTATTATGTCCCCTTTGAGTTGTTCTTTTCTTCATGTAGTCAGTGTATGTAATATGTGTGATCATGGAGTGTCAAATGGATAAATCTATTCTGACTATTTATCATGGCCATGAGTGCTAATGGTAGACCTTGTACTCATCTCATCCCTGTTTGCCTACATATTTTCTGTAATTTAGTTTTTAGAACCATTGCCGCTGCTCAGGGTCTGACAGACCCCGAATCTGGGGAAAATTTCTCTTGCCAAGGCTTTAGCTACAGTTTTAGAATCCGCATGCGCAGTGGGGAATGCTTCTACCCATCTTGAAAATATATCAATGAATATATCAATGATCAGTCTCATAATCTGAAGGTCGTGAGTTATCTACATAGTCCATTACCAACTTTACCTTACTTCCTGACAAATTTTGCATCTTGATATCATGCTAGTATAAACCAATGTTTCTGTATTTCTCTCATCATCTCCCCCCTTGCAGAGTGGCCAACACCATGGGCAACTCTGCAAATGACCTCTATTACTGCGCTTGGTGCGATTGCTTTCCCTGCTTTCCCTGTACATTGCCGCCATATTCCTGTAGACTTATCTAACCCACATCCTCTATTTTCCCATTCCACCTTTTCTGACATTGTAGAAGCCTCTTGTGCTTCTACATTCAGAAACACCTGTTGATCTGCTGTAGGCCAGTACTCCAACTCCTCTGCTGCTAGTTTAGCAGCTTTATCTGCATAATCGTTTCCTGCTGACACAAGGTCTGTTCCGCCTGTATGTGCTCCGCACTTTATAATTATAATTTTTACGGGTTGTTTCATGACCTCCAACAGTTCTTTTACCTCAAAAATGTTTTTTATACGGTTTCCCCCTGCAGTGAGAAACCCTCGTCTTGCACATATTCCCCAAAATGTGTACTATATAACCCACAAGCATACGCTGAGTCACAGTAGATATTAACGATGTGTCCTGTACCCCTTCTACAGACTCTTGCTAGGGCTACCAGTTCTGCTTGTTAGGCACTTCTCCCTGGGCTTAGAGCTGATTCTTCGATCGTTTGATATGTCCATAGTCCTTCTTGTCGTATTACAGCATATCCGGCTCTCCTTTTTCCTGTGCGGGGATCAATGGATGACGAACCATCCACAAAGAACACGTGGTCCGGAGCCATCAGTGGTTCTTGTTGTAAGTCTTCTCTTGCCCTTGCTTCTGCTTCCACCACTCTTTCACATTCATGTGGTTGGCCTTCTTCTGGGGTCATCATTAATTCCGCTGGTTTCACAGCTTTGCATCTGATAATGGTCAATCCTGGCTGTGTGAGTAGGATCTCGTATCCTGATACTCTCCGATAAGTTAGGGACGATTTCCCTCTACTGAGTAGTGCTTCTACTGCATGTGACACATACAGGGTAACTTCATGCCCTGCCGTTATTGGCGTTACTTGCCTTCTCTACTGCAAAGGCGGCTGCTGCCGGCCCTTTCTCTGGAGTCCTCTTTTTGCAGTACCCCGTCATTCCTAAGAATCTCTGCATTTCTTTCACCGTTCTCGGTCTGGGCACCTTCGTAATTGCTTCAATTCGTTCTGCTGAAATACTTTTGCTCCCTTCCTTAAAGAGTATGACCCAGGTATTGCACTTGTTCTTGACAAAACTGTAACTTTGACTTGGATACTTTGTGGCCTTTTAGTGTCAGTTCTTGTAACAGTTTCTTACTGTCCTCTTTGCATGCGGTCATACTTGGGCTGCATAGGAGAAGGTCGTCCACGTACTGGATGAGAGTGCTTCCCCCCTTTGGCGCAAAGTCCGCTAGGTCATTTCTGACCATTTGATTGAATAGGCTAGGGGATTCTACATATCCTTGAGGCAGTCTCTGATAAGTGTACTGTTGCCCCCTGTATGTGAATGCAAATAAATACTGTGAGTCAGGGTGCACTGGAATTGAGAAAAAACGCTGAACATAGGTCGATAACTGTGTAGTGGGTTGTATCACTTGGGATGTTAGGGATCGGGTACAATTGGGTAGTCCGCAATTACTTGGCTATTGAGTGGTCTGAGGTCTTGTACCATCCTCCATTTTCCTCCCGCTTTCTTAACCGGTAAGATTGATGTGTTGCATGGGCTGGTTGTAGGGTATATCACCCCAGCTTTCAGAAGTTCTTGTATAGTGGTGTTAATTCCTTCTTCTGCGTCTTTGTTCAGGGGGTATTGACGGACTCGGGGTCCCATCATGCCTGGTTTCAGTTGTATTTTCACCTGTCCAGCTGAACGCATGAGGCCGATGTCGTGGCCCTCTTCTGCCCAGAGTTCTTTTGGAACATCCTGTAGGTACTCCTCTTGTTCTTCTGTGAGCGTCATCATTGCTTCCACTTCCAGTGTGTGTTTCTCCATGCGTACTGGAGTTTTTAGGTCCAATGATAAGAACCAATCTGTGGGGCAGATACCATTCAATAATCCGGGTATGTTAGTAGGGAGATACTGCTGCTGCATCATTCTTTTTACCATAGGTCCAATGTCTTTTGCTTCAAATCCTGGGTTGACACCCAACGTTACATGGGGAGCTGCTGTGTCCAACATCATGTACCATTGCTCTGTTGGTAGGTTCTTCTCCCCCAGGGCTATCATAGCCCGACCCCTTCTTTTCCGATGTAGATGCCTCTTGCATGTACCATACGCTGTTTCCTGTCTATCTCCTTGAAGTCCTGCGCGTACTCTTCATCTTCTTCCGTCGGGTCAAAGAATAAGGTCACGTGGAGCTGATCCCTCATTTCTGTCTTGCTGATACTTTCTTTCAGTACTGGGCATGTTCTTGTCCATAGCTTCCAATATTCATTTAAATTATTTTCTTGTGGTAACTGTCCCCAGTAGGCTACTGGGCCACCTTGTTCCTTGTTTAACATGTCCATCACATATTGTCCAGATGATCCAGGAAACGTGCAGATCAGCCCTTGAGGCGTACATTAAATGGTTGCATTCAATTTGCACAGCAGATCCCTGTCTAGCAAGTTTACGGGTACGTTAGGGGTATATAGGAGTCTTGCCGCAATTTGCTGCTCCCCCACTGACAGTTTTTGCTCTTCGGTAAATGGAACAGTTTGTGTTATCCCTGAAAATCCTTTTGCTTTAATATGCACTTTGATCCTTCGAGCCTCCCTCTCTCGGGCGCAGCTCCAGGCTGGATCCCTTTCCGCTGAGTTCCTTCCACCGTCTCCTCTGAGTGAAGGACCCTCAGCCTCTCTGCTTCCCAGGCGTCTCCTTTTCAGAAACCCTGATCACAGAAAGCACTGCTCGCTTACAAACGCATTCGGTTTCAGCTTACAGTGGCCTGACTGTACATTGAGCTGGGCGCAGCGGCCAAGGGCTCCACTTCAGGGACGCCACTCATGGTCTTACTGCTCTATGCGACCCGACCGGCCGGTGACCCAGTCGATAGCGATCCCCAGCCCAGCATCTAAACACCGAGCCCCGTAGTGGTAACTAGCCACCCGGTTGGGAACCGACGGTCTGATCCCTATCCCACTTTGCTATGGGTATAGAAACTTTGACCGTTTTCACCAGCCTTGCCTGTTCACAGAGGTTGTCTCTTCCCCTCTGCTAGGTGTGGACTGTCATCCACGTACCACGCAGTGCCTACATACTTACATGCGACAACTACGCTGACTAGACGGTACCACGGCAGTATGTCAATTCATACTTCATCAGACACGGGGGCCTTCAGTCTTCTCCCCTGCACTATACCACTATTTTAACGTGCCCTCGGAACTTTGCAATTCCGCCGCCGCTTGTTACACACCAGGTTCGGGGTGCCTAATCCCCTGCCTAATGTGTTGTAAGTGGCAAATGTGCTCCATCTAGACTAATACAGGAGTATGTTGCCCCAGTATCTATTAAAAAGTTGCATGTTTTCCCTCTTATGAGAATATCAATTTGTGGTTCATTTGTGGCACAGCTGGATGTTATAGATAACATTTCCTTTGCTTCACACTCTCCCTCTGCTCCTAGGGGTGTAGGATTCTCAAGGCATCCCTATTGAAGGGGATTCTGTTGGGACTCATTCCCCATTGTTGTTGTGGCTGTTGTGGCTGCCATCCCTCCTGCTGCTGCCCATACATGTTTTGCTGTGGGATCATCGCTATCTGGTTCTCGGGTCCTTGATATGATGGCATTGGCGGGTACGATGGCCACCACCCAGGGTTTGCTCCTTGGTTCATGCGGCCTCTTGATTGGAATCCTCTTCCTCTGTGACAGTTCCTGGCCCAGTGTCCCATCTTTCCGCATCTCCAGCAGTCTTTCTGCTGCCACTGGCCCTGTTTCGTCCATGGGAACACTGGCCTTTGGAAATTTGGTCCAGCCCATTCGATGGATTTGTTGTGAGGGTGGGGGTGCCTGTGTCTGCTGGGTTATCACTGCTGCTTGAATTCCCTGATCTTCTCTCTCCCTGTCGGCTATCTGGAGAAGTAACAGTTTCTTCTTTAGAGATTTATTCTGCCCTTCTGAGGTCTTCATACTTTCTCTGTGCAGCTTCATGTGGTGGACAAGATGGGCTCTTTGTTTATCCCAATTCTCCTGGGGAAGCCCCACAACCTTGCTTAGGGCCTTTATTACTGGTTCGGGCAATACTTTACACAACATGTGAAAGAACATTGTCGATGTTCCTTGTGATGCATCAAATGTCTGTCCCATGTTTGTTTTCCATGTCTCCTGCATCCTGTTGATAAAATCATGGATCACATATCTTCTTAACATCTCCCATGCACAGGGGCAGGTGAGTCGTCCTCATCTCTACCCTCGCTTATCCATGGCCCTGCTCCATCTGTTATTCTTGGTAAATCCTTAACCATGTTCTCCGGGTCCATTGATGACCATGGGGTGTACTTAGTGAGTGGCTGTTGTCTCCCTGGTTGGGGTAGGACTTGCAATGGGGCCAGGAAGGTTTCTACATCCTCTACGTCTCCTTCTTCCCCTGGATTGCATCGATCAGGTGCTCTCCTTCTTCTGCCGCTCTTCCTGAGGATTTTGCTGGCACTGGTCTGGATATCACTACTGATATCCTAGACCTGCTTCAATTCTTGAACTTGTTGCTGCGAGTACCCTCCTTCGCGCAGGAATGCTTGTTCTGCTTTTTTCACCTCCTCTAGGGTTTGTTTCAGCATTTCCTTTGTCACTTTCTTTTTCTTCCTTATTGCACTTTCATCTGAGTCTTCACTATTAGAGGAGCTTGATTCATCTTTGGGAATGGCAGTTGACCTTAGTTTCACTTTCCCTTTGATGTCATATTCTCCTCTTCTTGGGTCTCTTCCAGCTCTTCTTGCTCCTCTTTTCGGTTTCGTTTCTCCCTCCCATATCTCATCCTCTACTTCTTCCATTGCCTGTTGATATCCAGTGGCACATCCTAGCTTGCTGCTCTCTTCAGATTCACGATGTGCCCTCGGCGACTTGACTGTTTCTTTCTTGCATCTTGTCATTCCCTGATTCTCTGGTCTGCCATGAGGTGTGTGGAGGTGTGGGCATGGTGCGCTATTTTCAGAATTTCTCTCGTTTCCTCGGCTGTCACTCTGGGCTGTCTCTGATTCTCCTTCCTGTGGGCCTGCTGCTGTAACTTTTGATCTTATTAAAACGGTTTCCAAATTACCTTCTACTTCCAGGGTCCCTTTCACTTTCACCAACTCTGGTCTCATCCTCACAGTAGTCTCAGGCCCCTGGCTCAAATCTTCTTGTTCCCCAGTGCTGTTCAATAGGGGATACAGGCCTGTCGCCGGTCGCCATCCTTATGGTGGTCTCTCTGATGCTGCTGGCTGGGGGTTCACTTTCGGCTGTTGCCCCTCCTTCTTCTCCACAGTCGCTCTCCGTCTGAAAGACTCATTTTTCCATTGATTTAGCTGTGCTCTGTAAGTTCGCAACTTTCCTTTCCGGTTCTTACTCTCTTTACTACACAAAATTGCTTCCACTGATTGCAGGTATTTAAGTCCAAAAGTACCTTCCTTAGGCCATACCAAGACACCTCTTGTCCACTTTTCCCATTTTTTCATAGTCTTCTCATAGTCTGTTTGAAATAATTCACTCATGAATTACTCATGTAGGAGAGAGGTGTCTTTAAAGTCTCGCCCTTTCGCGTTTTCAAATCCTTATTTTTCTTTAGCCCATGCAAGCTTATTCTAGTTAACTGAAAGTGAAACTAAAACTGAAACTAAAATAAAATAAAAAATAAAATTTTGAATCATGAATTCTTTTTAGTTTTAGTTTCTGATCCTCTTCCTGATCTGCGATCTGAAATCTGGATTGCATATAGAGTAATTTAAAACATTCAAAACCAATATTTAATTTCTCTCCCTCTAAATTAGAAAGTGAAATTAAAAACTATAAAAACTAAAAAAATAAAAACTAAATGAAAAACGTACAACTATACTAACTTTGCCTCCATGTTTTCTTTTTAAAATAAAAAATTTAAATAAAATAAAATAATAAACAATAAAAACAAAAAAGATTAATTTTTTCTTAATTGATTTTTTTCCTTAATTAATTTATTTTCTTAATTTATAATCAATTAATTTATAATGAATTAATTTATTCTTAATTGATTTATTATTATTATTATAATTCAGGGGACCACTCTGTTCTTGGTAGCCACGCCTTTACCTTTAATCCTGTTAGTTCCCACTTAGTGACTGTGACTCGTGTGGCTCCTCCCCCTGAATGACCCTGCTCAACTTCCCCTTCTACCTCTTCAGTTCTCAATTCCCTCACTGGGGTACACTCCAGCCAAACGGCTCCGTCTGGCCACCCTTCTAAGCCCACTTCAAATGTTTCTCCTGTTTCTATAGCCTTGGGTAGGAATTTATCAATCCCTGAATGGCAGCACAGAGATTCTACTCCATATAACTGTTCTCATGTTAATTATTCTCCCACTGTATCTTTTCCCACAATAACATACACAATAACAGACACATAATATTTCCACTTTTCTAGTGGAGTACTATCTATCTAAGTAAAACCCTGTTATTTACATAATATCCTTCAGCATTATATACAGAATATCCAAAATACAACAAATTCTCATATAATGTTAGCACACCTTATCTTTTTTCTATTGTTCTCCTGTTACAGTATTGTTTAATCGATTATGTTCAGTTTGATTGTACAACCCGTGCAATGGATCTATTTGTTCTAATTTGATTAATTGAGATATATGTATATACATATAGTACTATTTACAAAAAATTATAACTATAGTATTATTAACAACAGTAAATTATTTGGCCACACAACATAACTTTTAAAAAATATATTTTTTTTAAACATTTTTTATTTTCTCACAACACTGTTTCCCTAATTGTCCCTACCGTAATATAGCAGTGGCAGTATCTTTCAACTGCTTCACTCTATTCACCGTTTGTGGTGGACTTTGAAGGGAAAGGCGTCCCTTTACACACAACCTCTACGCGACCCACAATCCGGAATTGCTCTATATTTCAGAGTTTTTGGTTAGCTAACTTGGAGCTCATTGCTCCCCCACAGTGATGTCATATTCAGCTTTTTCTCAGCTCAGCTTTTTCTCAGCTCACAAACCACAAAATATCACACAACACTTCTGCTTATTTCACTTCATCACAATAATTTTTCTACCTATTTATCCTCTCTATTTACTTATTAATTTAAATGATAAATTAACTTATGTATAATCAACATCAATTAATCCACTCACCCACTGGAGCTCCGTCACCGGTGTAGGACCACACTTGGGGCCAACGGAGTGCGGGTAATTCTTCTCTGCAGACATTTTATGAAAAAGGTGTCTGCTTACCTCTCACTATTGACCGGTCTCTAACTTGAAGATAAAACACCGCACACCGTTGGTTCCCTCCTGTATCCTTCCCGGGATCTTGGAGTCCTGGCTGGCTTGCCAAATGTGGAGGGAAGCCTTTACTCCCTCCTCATTAAGTTCAATTTGAGATGGGTTTTTCGAGTGGAAGAATTCTCAAGATAAAGATGAAGGAAATAGCAGAATCTTCTATTAAATTTAATCTTTTATTAAACGGTCAAACGTTGATTCAACATGGGAAAACCACAAACCTACGCAGAGGATTCGGAATTCCCCGAACAATAACAAACATTAGTTTTTACAATATCATAACTCCTCCTTTACGTTGCTAATACACCAATGATATGTGGTAACACCTTTTCATAATATCTTATTTTATCCAATCACAAATTAGGCAAAACATTAATATGTTATATGACCTGTTCTTACCCTATGCGCTTGGGGGCACTCTTGATCTATCAAATAAAATTGTTTGTGACCTTTCCTCCTTTTAATCAGCTTAGTTATGGAACACAGGAGGAAAACATTCCTGTTTTGACTGGTGTGCTAGATGCCCTCGTCCTTGCTGACAGAGAACTATCCTGCACCCTCTCACAACCCCCCATCTCAGTACTTTTCCACTAGATCTTGACTGTATTATTTAATTATTTATATACGTTTGCATATGAGGCTTTCTTGGGCCTACGGAACAGTTTCACAAAACAGCTTACTTCCACAGGTGGGACTAGATTTAGCTATAAATTACACTGGAACAGTAATTTATAGCTAAATCTAGTTTAAGTCTGGATCCTGTGCAATTTCTCTTAGAAGCAGCAGTTCATTTTTTTTTTTTTTTACTTTACATATTCTTGCCCAGATCTGTATTGTATTGCTAATACAATAGCTGTTTATATTCTTGTGGGTTAGTTTTGTTTTCCCAGAGAATATGAGTGTACTTATTGCTTCTACTAGACTAGTTTCTATTTTCCTCCACTTTGCAGTTGATGTGTCATTCATCCATGTCAAAATTGGTTTACAGTTTTTCTCCATTGTATACATACAAAAAATGGAACTATGCACACAATTCTGAAAACTTGAAGCTCATGTATGAACAACATGACTCCAAACTGTTAAACTCTAAGCACAATTCCATTGTTCTCCCTCAAATATCATTCTAAACCACATTTTTGCAAAACTTTAAACACAAATTGCATCATTTAGCACACTTTGTTCACCTGGAAAACACTGGCCTTCAAAATGCAACACCCTGATTACCAATTGGTCTCACTCATGTCTCACCTGTGCAAACTCAATTGGAAAAACACTTCAATCATGTGTCAGAGAATAAAAGAGGCCTCAGGTGTTGGGCAAGAAGATGGAGTAGCAAGAACACAGAGGAGAAGAAGAAGAAGAAGAAGAAGAAGAAGAAGAAGAAGAAGAAGAAGAAGGACGAGGAGGAGGAGGAAGAGGAGGAGGAGGAGGAAGGCGAGGAGGAGGAGGAAGGCAAAGGCGAGCCAATATATCCAGTGAAATAGGTGCAACTCTGGTGGACCACGTAATCAATCACGGCCTGTCCATGACTGAAGCTGGGCAGCAAGTCCAGCCGAACCTGAGCCGCTTCACAGTAGCCTGAATTATCCGGGCCTTTAGAGAAGAGAATAGGTAAGTAACCACTTGAGTCGTTTTCAATACTCTCTACAGTAATTACAGTATAACTTTATGGTTTATATGGATATCTACAGTGCTCACAGAAATGTAGCCTATAGTGTAATGTTGTTTTGTCTTACATTTACGTATAAAATGTGTAGCCTATAATGTGTACATACTTTTCACAGAATAGAAAGATGGCCAGCAAGAGGTGGCAGAGGCCAGAAATTCACAGACGAGCAAGAGGCCATCTTGATCAACATGGTTTTGGCAAATAATGCCATCACCCTGAGGGAAATCAGAGACAGGGTCCTGCAAGACAATGTCAATTTTGCAAACATTGACCGGGTCAGCCTGTCCACATGTGCAAGTGAGTACAGCAGGTTACTGTAACTGACCACATCCTCTCAGTACTCTGTATAGACATGTCACTTTGTACTTCAGTGTTCCTGTATGTAGGCCTGTTGTCTGATATGATCATTCTCTCTTTTTCAGAGAGTGCTTGAACTTGATGCCAGTGCTGCTCTCCATGAATATATTTTTCATTGACGAGGCAGGGTTCAACCTGCAGAAGACCAGGCGGCGGGGGAGGAACATCATCGGCAACCATGCCATTGTTAATGTCCCTGGGCAGCGTGGCGGAAATGTCACCATGTGTGCAGCTATTGGTCATCGTGGGGTTATACATCACCATGCACAACTTAGTCCCTATAACACTCCCCGTTTGCTAACATTCCTTGACAAACTCAAAAATATCCTCATCCCCCCACAGGAAGAGGGACCAGAGCAGCCTACCTACGTTGTCATTTGGGATAATGTAAGTTTCCACCGGGCTGCTCTGGTCCACAACTGGTTCGCTGACAGCCCACGTTTTGTAGTGCTGTACTTTCCACCATATTCCCCATTTGTGAATCCGAAATGGGATTCTTTTCAAAATGGCGGTGGAGAGTGTACGACCGCAGACCCCACGAGCATGTGGCACTACTCCAGGCAATGGAGGAGGCATGTGATGACATCCACGCAGATGCATGCCAGGGATGGATCCGCCATGCCAGGCATTTGTTTCCCCCGCTGCTTGGCCAGGGAGAACATCGCAGCCGATGTGGATGAGGTCCTCTGGCCTGACCAGGATCGGAGGCGGGATGCAGAGTGATCTGTTTCATTGCATTTTGCAATATTTGTTGTTCAGTCAGCTGAACATTTTGTATTGCAGTAACAAATAAATATTTTCTTTGTTACCTTTTTGTATCTGTGCACTGATTTATCATTACATCCCCAGAAAGACAGTCTTACATATCAATACAGTACTCAATGATTACAGTTGAATACACTATTGCAAGTTACCAATAGTACTGTAAACAGAAAGTATGTTTCATGTATGTATGAAATTGGGAACTGTATTCCTACTTTGTCCATAATTTTAGATTAGATTAGAAAGCTTTACATAATGTCCTCAGTGAGGCAATTTGTTTTTCAGCAACAGTTACAAAAATCACAACAATCACAACAGTAAAAAAAAAAAAAACATTTACTGTATTGTATAATTTACTGTATTGTAATTGCATAGTATTTACAATATTTTACCGTATATCTTTTGCAGAACTGAAAGATTACCACGTCGTGGTGGAAGAGAACGTCTTCTGACACCTAGGTGACTGAAGTTGTTAACTTTGTACTGGAAAACAATACGATAACACTAAAGGAAATCCAACGTCGGATCATTGAAGATCATGGTATTTTCCATAACATTGACAATGTGAGTTTATCCACACTGGACCGTGTCCTCCGGCGAAGCCACCTTAGGATGAAGCAGGTCTACAGGGTGCCATTTGAGAGAAACTCGGAAAGAGTAAAAGAATTACGTTATGACTACGTGCAAGTAAGTCCTATACATTCCCACAATTTATTGCATCCTATCAGGACTGATTAGACACATTACTGTATTGTAATCTAATGTTTTGTACTTCACAATAATGACTGCTCTAGGTCTATTTCTGATATTGTCCTGTTGTCTGTTTCAGAGAGTTCTTGAGCTAGATGCAGCTGCAATACCACATGTGTTCATCTTTATTGATGAAGTGGGCTTCAACCTGGAAAAACAGATACTCTAACTTTCACGTTACATACATAACGTTATACCATAGCTTGGATAAATACTTGATTCTGATTGGTCGACAGCCATGGTTTAAATGCTTGTATATGAACGGTCATCTGGGTCACAGGCTTTATCACCGTTCTAAATTAATGCGCTGCTTGACCAGCTACACAACCTATGGATGGGAATTACGGCAAGCAATTGCGCCATAACCGCTAATTCAGAGTCCAAAACATTCAATAAAATAAGTGAAATAAATAAAGTGAATTGATACTGTAAAATAAGCAGAATGTAGCCAACCTACTTTCTTTCCCTCAGTGACTAACGTTATTGGACGGCAGACGGCTACTTCGCTTCGAAGGCTACAAATAGTAACTTTAACTTAGGCTACTGCATAGCTGGCTATGATAAACTTTTGTCATTGTTTTTAAGATAATGCAAATGCAATACATGGTTAGGTAACTAACGTATCTAGGCATAGTTACATTATCACAGAGTTAGCAAAGCAGTTTGGTGTTTAAATTTTTTTTTTTGCGAGCCATAATGTTAGATCCGTCTCTTCTATAAGTTACCGTAGCAACAGCATACAGCTGACTTATAAAACCGGTAAATAACATTAATCTGCAGATAAAAAACGTTCTGCTTGACAACGCAAATACATGTCAAAAGGGCCACAGAATGATATTTCAATTTCAGATGATTAAGCTGATAAAAATCAATAAAAGTAACTATATATAATCATTGTTGGTAACCATAGTATAAGAGATATATGGCCCGAGGCTATCACCACTCCTGTCGTGCCATATATTCTTGTATATATACGGCATGTTGTGGTTTATATCTTACTTTGTTAGCTACTCACACTTCCACTAGCTAGCTAACGTTAACTTTGCTGTCCAATTCAAGACCCCAGAATTGTTTTTAAAGCGACACTGCAGTCAAAAACCGACTTTTCCCGTTGAAAACCGATGTTTTGGGTTAGATTATGATCATACACAACTGTTTTTGTCCGAAAATCTCATGTTTAGTCAAAATGGGCCTTTTCTGAGTTTCTGTGTAGGCTTACCAATACGCTGGTTTCAAGGGGTTTGTGATGTCACAAGATCCTTAACATAGAAATGGGTGGAGTTGAGGTGATCCTACGGTGGTCTCGGCTGGGCACGTGGTATAAAAGCAGAGACCAACCTTTTTTTTTTCCTCTTTGAGACTGAGACCCTTGTACTGCTTTACATTACATTACAATCATTTGGCAGAGGCTTCCAAAGCGACGTACAATAAGTGCATATTGAAGGTCATTGACGTGACTACAAAGCAAATCCGACAAAGCACAGCTTTCTCACAGCGTAGGAGCTATCCCTAGTAATAAACATGAGTAGTACATACAGTCAGCTATACATTATGAACTATAAAATAACCAAAAACACAAGTTAAATAGAAAACAGGAAGTGAATACTATAGAATGGCCCTATATAGGTATAATTTTAGTCAAGGTGGAGTCTGAAAAAGTGCGTTTTCAGACCACAACGAAAAACAGACAGTGTTTCAGCTGAGCGCAGCAGAGTGGGGAGTTTGTTCCACCACTGGGGAGCTAGGGCGGAAAAGCTCCGCAGTTGGGACGAGCGGGAGCCTTTAACACGGAGGGAGGGAAGTGCAAGTCGCCCTGCAGCAGCAGAGCGAAGTGGTCGAGCAGGAGCGTAGTGCTGGATTAAGTCCTGTAGGTAGGAGGGGCCTGACCTTTTGGCTGCAGTGTAGGCCAGGGTCAGAATTTTGAACCTGATCCTGGCCACGACCGGCAGCCAGTGGAGTGACCTCAGCAGGGGGGTGACGTGCGAAAACTTCGGGAGGTTGAACACAAGCCGAACAGCCACATTCTGGACCAGTTGTAGGGGCAGAATGGCGCAGGCTGGTAGGCTTGCGAGAAGGGAGTTGCAGTAGTCCAGACGTGAGGTGACCATGGTCTGGACAAGAAGCTGGGCGGAGTAAGTGGTCAGGTACGGCCGAATTCTACTGATGTTGTACAGGAGGAACCTGCAGGACCGTGCCATTGCCCTGATGTGTTCTTTGAAGTCCAGCTGATCGTCCAGGACCACCCCCAGGTTCCTTGCAGAGCGGGAGGCAGTCACCGTGGTTCCGTCGACGGTGATGGACAGGTCTAGGAGCGGGGAGGTCTTGTATGGCATGAAGAGCAGCTCAGGCTTGTCGAGGTTGAGCTTCAGGTGATGGCTAGACATCCACTCAGAGATGTCAGCCAGGCAAGCAGATATCCTTTCCTTTACCTGTGGGGTAGAGGGAGGGAAAGAGAGGAAGAGTTGAGTGTCATCAGCATAACTATGGTAAGAGAAGCCATGTGAATTAATAACCAAACCAAGAGACTTAGTATAAATGGAGAACAGCAGAGGACCCAGTACAGATCCCTGCGGGACTCCTGTAAGAAGTGGATGAGGTGCAGAGACAGAGCCCTTCCAGGAGACTTGGTAGGATCTATCTGTGAGATAGGATGTAAACCAAGAGAGGGCAGTTCCAGAGATGCCCATCTCAGCCAGTGTGGAGATCAGGAGTTTGTGGTTGACCGTGTCAAACGCTGCAGACAGGTCAAGGAGAATCAGGACAGAGGAGAGGGAGGAGGCTCTGGCAGTGGCGAGTGCCTCGGTCACAGCCAGGAGCGCAGTTTCAGTGGAATGCCCGGTTCTGAAGCCGGACTGATGAGGGTCGAGCAGGTTCTGTTCAGGTTGTTCTAACTAGCTAGTTCTAGTTCAAATGCGAATTGCTTTGTATTACTGCTAATGTTAACATTACGACTTATATTGACACACCCTTTCACTCCTTAACCGTATGAATATTCATAATATGACTACGTGGCATCATCGTCATATGACCACACCTACTCACGAGTTCCAGTTCAAATTGAAGCGGTAAAAAAGGCCTTAGAAAAGGCTCTGCAGTATCTCTTTAACGTTAAACAAATAAAACTTGATTCACAATCAGTTTTGTACTCACATTGTCGTCCATCTTCTTGTTTCTCTTGGGCACGCGCAGGACTCCAGGGTCCTAGAAACGCGGTCCTGAGACTGGGGTCCTGACGCTGCACTGCTCCGGTATTGCAGGGACACCGATAGCAAGCGAATGTTGAATCCATGTGGAATTCCGACGTTGATTCAACAGCAATTTGCTCATCGAGATCACATTGAATCAACGCCAGAATACAGACAAATATTGAATAATCACCAAAATTGGTTATTTTTTTGCCCGTTTTTATCCATTTTAGTACGTGTTCAGTAACTAATGTCTAGGCCTACCAACTAGCTGGCAAAGCAACTTTTGACGTTTGGCAAATTATTTAAGCTACAGTTCTACTGACATTATCGGCTACTAACTAGCTAATGGAGTGAGTCAGTGTTGGCGACAAATGTTAAAACTTTTAAATATCATGTTTAACCTTGATTATTCAATATTTGTCGGTATTCTGACGTTGAGTCAACGTGATCTCGATGAGCAAATTGATGTTGAATCAACTTCGCAATTCCACATTGAATCTACGTCGATTCAACGTTCGCTTGCTATCTGGGACCCTTCTCGCAAACTGGCCCAGAGTGGGCGGGGATTTGGTAAAATGGGTGGAGAATGCTGGCTTCAACAGAATAAATGGGAGAGATCCAGCTTGTGGTTTCTAGTTTTCTATATAGTTGGCTACCCCCTGAATTTTTGCATTTGGAGCAAGGGTGGGCACTCGGGCAGTGCAGCGGTTGATCTGCGTGGAGAGGTGACAGATAGATAGATAGAGCGAGTGAGCGATATAGCTATCTTACAGTTTTTTTTTTTTTGAATATTCTAGTTATAGTAGCCTATTTATTTTCGGTATATATTTTTTTATAGTTAGCCTGATAGTCCATTGTTTTTTGATAGTTCTTTTTTCAGTCTAGCTTAGTAAGAATTTTTTTTTTGTTTTAAATATATAGGCTACTTGTAAATATATTGTATAAAGCATATGAAAACTGCGTATATGACAGGGACATGGAGCGCTACTCTCTGCGTTGCGGGCTTCCCCGCAAGGCCATGCTTTAAATCTGGTGGAGTGGATTACCGGAACCTCCGTCCGCTGGTACGGGCGGCCGTTATGCCTATGGATTGGGCCCCAACTAAAATGGCGTTAATCAACACGCGATCACTATCCAACAAGACCTTTGCCTAGCCTACAGAGCGCTGTCTATAAGTCCTTAATTGCAACTTGCAAAAACTAGGCCTGCCTTTAAAGTATTGATATCAAAATGTGGCCAAGTTACAACTAACAATATTGCCTATCGTAGCTCACACTAAATAAACTAGCTCTATTCCAAAGTAATGCTATCCAAACTTTCCTAAATTATTTAATGCAACTTGGCCCTGTGTTTCTTCATCTTACCATCTCAAGAGAATGTGGTCAATGAAACTGTATGTTCCACATCAAACTGCAAAATGAGAATAATTTATAGTGGAAATACTCTGATTCAGATGTGTTGCACTTAGAAATTAAACAGAATAATTACTACACTATAGGGCATGTTTGAACAATTGTCTGCATCCACTGCTTTGGGTCTATGAAAAGCACAGAATGAATAAAATGTATTATTATTATTATGTATTTATTGATTTATTTATTTGGATTTCTATCAAAACCTGTGTGGTCCTACAGAGCATAGATATCCTTGTGTTCATAAAATTATGTTCACAAATATTAGAAGTATTATTATGTTAAGAAAATTAGTACTATTACTTATTTGCCATCAGCTGACCTACAAACATGTCTGGATATGTTTGTAAAAATGCTATATGTACGCTATTTTCTAGGTTAAAATATTACTCATTTTTATCTGCATTTATTTATTCATCCCTCCTCTCTCTATTGTACATGATGTTTATTGATATAAATGTCTGTTTGTTAATTGTAAAGAAAACTGTAGCAGCACTTAACATTTTAAAACTTGTACATTTTCTAAAGTAAACTTGCCAACTAAGTATAATCATATCCTTTCTGGAGTGTAATTATTCATCAACTTAAAACATGAATTGAAATCATATGTTGTTCCATGAGGCACAATCTCTTCACATGCTAAGATGAAGAAACACACGGCCAAGTTGCATTAAATAATTTAGGAAAGTTTTGATAGCATTGCTTTGGAATAGAGCTAGTTTATTTAGTGTGAGCTACGATAGGCAATATTGTTAGTTGTAACTTGGCCACATTGTGATATCAATACTTTTACAGGCAGGCCTAGTTTTTTCCAAGTTGGAATTAAGGACTTATAGACAGCGCTCTTTAGGCTATGCGTGAGTAACTTGGCTTTTGTTTTCTGTCGGAGACGTTTTTGATCAGATATATTTTACTATGTTTATCCAGGATGATCATCACTATGTTGATTCTGGATAGATTTGCTAATGTTTATCCAGGATGATCATCACATTGTTGATCTTGAATAGATTGTCATGAACCTGAATACGGGCTGGACCCAAGTGCAACGACAAGGAGGCAGAAGGACAGAAAAGGTAGTTTATTATAACTTGGGGCAGTCCCAAGCTGTACACAGAATACACACAGAAAAACAATAAAGTCCGGAGAATCTCCGGGACTTCACTTTGCTCCAAGCCGGAGCTGGACTTGTACTGGAACACAGGATGTTCAAAACCGGAACTGGACTTGTACTGGAACACAGGATGTTCCAGACCGGAACTGGACTTGTACTGGAACACAGGATGTTCCAGACCGGAACTGGACTTTGTACTGGAACCCTGGAGTTCCAAACCGGAACTGGACAGGACGGGAAACTGGATCGGAACACACCGGAACTGGACTAACTGGAACACTGGGTTGTTCGAAACCGGAACTGGACTTGGTAACGGAACACAGGATGTTCCAAACCGGAACTGGACTGGACAGGAACTGGATCGGGTCAAACTGGAACTGGACTAGACTGGAACACTGGATGTTCCAAACCGGAACTGGACTGGACAGGAACTGGATCGGGTCAAACTGGAACTGGACTAGACTGGAACACTGGAATGTTCCAAACCAGAACTGGACTCTGCGGGTCTCTCAGGAATTGTTCCAAACTGGAACTGGACTTGGCGGATCGGGTAACTGGGTAGTTGATGCAGAGGAAGGGGTTGCGGCAGATACGGCAGGGCAGGACAGTGCAGCGGACCTCGGTTTGGCCCGGTTGAGGCAGCAGGGCAAACAGCAGTAGATGCAACCGGAACTGTAACACTGGCGGTTGCCACGGCCGGAACAGAAACAGCTGCAGAATGGAGGAGCAGAACGCCCCGCTGCGGGCGCCACGTCAGGTGGGAAGCGGGGGGTACCGCAACACAATCAGGGAATAGCGAACAACTGCAGACTGGCAGAAAACAACAGAGTAGTGGTTAACAAGGCAGGTAAGGCGTGGCAGGTAGGACCGCATATAAACAGGACAGACTAAACAAACAGCAGTTGGCAGTGTGCATTAAGCACCGAGACAGAACCAAACTGTTGCAAGATAACCAGACAAAGGAATACAAGACCAGGATACAAACGAAACAACGTTAACGAACTGGCGCTGGATAGCAGCCAGCAGGTGGGTTAAATAGGGAGTGAAATTGGAAACAATCAAGAAAGCGTGCAAATGTATGCATGGGTGATTGAACAGAGCGGAGTGTGAGGAATGCATGCTGAAATGGAGGAAGGAGATAGGCTGAGGCAGGAGTGGGGAAATGGAGTGAAACAAACAGAGGGAACACGCCCAGTCTGCAGCAAGGAGGAGGGAAAGGGCAAAACACGGAAAACTGACAGGATGGGAACGGAACGTTACAGTACCCCCCCCCCCCCTTAATGAACGCTACCTGGCGTACCCGGAGGCTTAATCTTATCAGGGTACCGATTGTGGAAATCGAGAATGAGAGAGTGGTCCAAAATAAGGCTCTTGTGTAGCCAGGACCGCTCTTCAGGGCCATACCCCTCCCAGTCGACAAGATATTGAAAGCCCCGGCCCATGCGGCGAATGTCGAGTATGCGACTCACCGTGTAGGCCGGGGCATTGTCGATAATCCGGGGCGGTGGTGGAATGACCGCAGGAGCACTGAGGGGGCTGGAGGCGACAGGCTTGACCTGACTGATGTGAAAAACAGGATGGATTTTCAGGGAAACAGGGAGGGAAAGTTTAACGGTAACGGGGTTAAGGACACGAAGGATGGAGAAGGGACCAATGAAGCAGGGCTGAAGCTTCTTAGAGGTGGATTGTAGGGGGATGGTGGCTGTGGAAAGCCAGACCTGCTGACCGGGCTTGTACTGCGGGGCTGCGGTCCTGTGAAGGTCCGCCAGGCGCTGAGTACGGGAATCGGTGCGAAGGAGCGCAGTGCGTGTCAGCTTCCACACACACTTGCACCTGAGGAGGTGGGACTTAACGGTAGGGACCGCCACCTCTACTTCCTGGGCCGGCAGGAGGGGGGGTTGGTACCCCAAGGAGCATTCGAAGGGGGACATCCCCGTGGCGGTGCTCTTTAGGGAGTTGTGTGCATATTCCACCCACGGGAGGAAACGGCTCCAGGAAGAGAGATTGCGTGCTGTCACGCACCGCAAGGCGGCCCCCAGGTCCTGGTTCGCCCTCTCCATCTGGCCGTTAGTCTGAGGATGGAACCCAGACGACAGGCTCGCAGAAGCACCCAGGGCCACACAGAACGCCTTCCAGACCTGGGAGCAGAATTGGGGCCCACGGTCAGAAACAATATCAGAGGGGATCCCGTGCAGCCTGACCACGTGCAGCACCAGGAGCTCCGCTGTTTCAAAAGCGGAAGGCAGTTTAGGGAGAGGGATAAAGGGAACCGCCTTGGAGAACCAGTCTACAATTGTCAGTATAGTAGTGTTGCCCTCTGACAAAGGTAGACCGGTGACGAAGTCCACGCCGATGTGGCTCCAAGGTCGGCCCGGGACAGGAAGGGGGTGGAGAAGACCGGAGGGAGGCTGGTGGGATGCCTTGCTCCTGGCGCAAACAGAGCAGGCCAGGACAAAGGCACGGGTATCCCCCTTGAGGGTGGGCCACCAAAAACTCCTCCTGACCAGGGCGATGGTCCTGGCAACTCCTAGGTGACAAGCCAGACGGGAGGCGTGAACCCATTCCAGGACCTGGGAACGGACGGAGTCGGGGACAAAAAGAGAGGAATTAGGGTTATTGCGGGGATCCGGTTGGGAAGCCTGGGTGGCCTTCACGGTCACCTCGATCTCCCAGGACACCGCAGCCACGATGCAGGAAGCCGGTAGTATGGGCTCCGGATCAGCAGGACTGGAAAGGGGGGAAAACATGCGGGATAAGGCATCCGCCTTTATGTTGCGGGAACCAGGACGGAAGGTAACGGAGAAATTAAACCGAGTAAAAAATAATGACCATCTAGCCTGACGGGCATTAAGCCTCTTGGCAGACTTGATATAAAGCAGGTTGTGATGGTCAGTCAGGACAATGAACGGGTTACCTGCCCCCTCCAGCCAGTGACGCCACTCCTCCAGCGCGAGTTTGATGGCCAAGAGCTCCCGATCCCCGACGTCGTAATTCCGTTCCGCGGAGGTTAGTCTCCGGGAAAAGAAGGCACAGGGGTGGAGTTTGTTGTCCAAGGTGGCTCACTGCGACAGAATGGCCCCTACGCCGGTGTCGGAGGCATCAACCTCCACAGTAAACTGGCGGGTGGGGTCAGGATGACAAAGAATGGGAGCTGTGGAAAACCGGGCTTTGAGCTGTTCAAAGGCGTGTTGAGCCTCGGGATTCCAACAGTAGGGGATGGAAGTGGAAGTGAGTTTGGTTAGCGGGGCAGCAGTGATACTGTAATTGCGAATGAAACGGCGATAAAAATTTGGAAAGCCAAGGAACTGTTGAAGGTGCTTACGTGTAGAAGGTTGGGGCCATTCTGTCACCGCCTTTACTTTAGTCGGATCTGCCCGGATTCTGCCCTCCTCAATGATGAAACCGAGAAACGGGACTGAGGAGGTGTGAAAGGAGCATTTCTCGGCTTTCACAAAAAGTTGGTTCTCCAGGAGTCGTTGGAGAACCTCCCGAACATGGAGTACGTGTTCCTGTGGGGTCTTAGAAAAAATTAGGATGTCGTCGATGTATACAAACACAAACCTTCCCAGTAGGTCGCGTAACACATCGTTCACCATCCCCTGAAAAACTGCTGGAGCGTTAGTTAAACCGAAAGGAACAACCAAATATTCATAGTGGCCAAGCGGGGTATTGAATGCTGTCTTCCACTCGTCCCCCTCGCGAATCCGGACCAAGTGGTACGCGTTGTGGAGGTCGAGCTTAGAAAAAATGACAGCCTGGTTAAGGGGTTCAAAAGCAGAATTAATTAAAGGGAGGGGGTACTTGTTGCGAATGGTGATCTCGTTGAGGCCCCGGTAATCGATGCAGGGCCGCAGCGACCCTTCCTTCTTAGCCACAAAGAAGAACCCTGCACCAACCGGGGAAGAAGAGGGTCGGATAATACCTGAAGCAAGTGACTCGTGTATATAGGATTCCATTGCCATCTTCTCCGGACCCGACAGACTGTAGAGGCGGCCAGATGGAAGTTTGGCTCCTGTCAGTAGATTAATACAACAGTCATAGGGTCTATGGGGAGGCAATGACACAGCACGTGATTTGCAGAACACTTGCAACAGGTTGTGATACTGACTGGGTACATCGGTTAAATCAGGTACAGGTTGAGTGGAAATATTGTGTTTGCCCCCCGAGGGGGGTAGAGCAGATCGCAGATAGTTAGCCAGACAGTGACTGCTCCAGGCCAGGATTTGACCGGAACGCCAATTGATGTGAGGGTTATGGAGGCGTAGCCAGGTTTGTCCTAGAACCAGAGAGGATTGTTTGGAACGGATCAAAAATAATTGGATGGTTTCACGATGGTTACCTGATAACACTAGTTGGAGGGGAACGGTGGAGTGGGTGACTAACCCCAGGCTCCTACCGTCCAGGGCGAGAGCAGTAATTGGAACAGCTAAGGGTTCGGTGGGAATCCCGAACTTTTCAACAAACGAAATGTCAATAAAGTTGGCATCGGCACCGGAGTCGATGAGGGCAGAAATGGCTCTAAATTCGACATGGCTCTGGGCTGAATGGTTAGGGATAATAGGACTCGTCAGGACGCCCAGTTTTACTGGCGAGCCACATCTCTTTGGGCGAACAGGACAGGCAGCAATGTGGTGGCCTGGTTTGCCACAATAAAAACAAGATCTGGTCTGGATTCGTCGTTGACGCTCCTCAGCGTCCACAGTGATCTTACCCAACTGCATGGGTTCCTCCTCGGAGGGAATAGATGAAACCCTCGACCCCTTGACGGGGGAGGGTAGACGACCACCGTGAAGCGTGGAGAATGGACCTCGTGAGGGATTCTTCCCTCTCTCTCGGGCCCGGGTTCTGAGACGGTTATCAATGGCGATGGCAAGGTTAATGAGGCAGTTGAGAGAGTTGGACTCCTCTCGGGTAGCTAGCTGGTCCTTTAACTCCTCACTCAGGGCCTGTCGGAAGGCCCACTGAAGTGCGGTGTCGTTCCATCCCGCCTCAGCAGCAAGGGTACGGAACTGAACCGCCATCTCCGCCACACTGCGACTGCCCTGCCGAATCTGAAGAAGGCGTTGGGTAGCATCTCGTCCACAGACTGGGTGGTCGAAGACGCGTCGCATCTCTGAGGTGAAGATGGAAAAGTGAGTGCAGGCTGACGTCTGGCTCTCCCACACTGACGTGGCCCACTCCAAGGCACTGCCTCCCATGCTGCTCCTCACGAACGCGATCTTGCAGGAGTCAGAGGCGAAGGAGGTGGGCTGCATGCGGAAGATGATGTTGCACTGCATAAGGAATTCACGACACTTCCCTAGACCTCCACGGTACAACTCAGGATGTTGAACTCTGGGTTCCCGACCTGAAGAGGGAGCCGGAACTTCGGGAGGCTGTTCGGATGTAGATGGAGTCGGACCCAAAGGGATCCGAGGAAGAGGCTGGTGGAGCGACATCTGCGTGACTTGCTCTGACAGCCCCCTCAGAACCTCCAACACATCGTCTAAACGGCAGCCCTGTTGGTCGCTGATCGCGGTTTGGCAGGCGAAGGCGTGACGGATCTGCTCCAAGTCGGCTGGGTCCATATTTTGGCCAGTTCGTTCTGTCATGAACCTGAATACGGGCTGGACCCAAGTGCAACGACAAGGAGGCAGAAGGACAGAAAAGGTAGTTTATTATAGCTTGGGGCAGTCCCAAGCTGTACACAGAATACACACAGAAAAACAATAAAGTCCGGAGAATCTCCGGGACTTCACTTTGCTCCAAGCCGGAGCTGGACTTGTACTGGAACACAGGATGTTCCAAACCAGAACTGGACTTGTACTGGAACACAGGATGTTCCAGACCGGAACTGGACTTTGTACTGGAACCCTGGAGTTCCAAACCGGAACTGGACAGGACGGGAAACTGGATCGGAACACACCGGAACTGGACTAACTGGAACACTGGGTTGTTCCAAACCGGAACTGGACTTGGTAACAGAACACAGGATGTTCCAAACCGGAACTGGACTGGACAGGAACTGGATCGGGTCAAACTGGAACTGGACTAGACTGGAACACTGGATGTTCCAAACCGGAACTGGACTGGACAGGAACTGGATCGGGTCAAACTGGAACTGGACTAGACTGGAACACTGGAATGTTCCAAACCGGAACTGGACTCTGTGGGTCTCTCAGGAATTGTTCCAAACCAGAACTGGACTTGGCGGATCGGGTAACCGGGTAGTTGATGCAGAGGAAGGGGTTGCGGCAGATACGGCAGGACAGGACAGTGCAGCGGACCTCGGGTTGGCCCGGTTGAGGCAGCAGGGCAAACAGCAGTAGATGCAACCGGAACCGTAACACTGGCAGTTGCCACGGCCGGAACAGGAACAGCTGCAGAATGGAGGAGCAGAACGCCCCGCTGCGGGCGCCACGTCAGGTGGGAAGCGGGGGTACCGCAACACAATCAGGGAATAGCGAACAACTGCAGACTGGCAGAAAACAACAGAGTAGTGGTTAACAAGGCAGGTAAGGCGCGGCAGGTAGGACCGCATATAAACAGGACAGACTAAACAAACAGCAGTTGGCAGTGTGCATTAAGCACCGAGACAGAACCAAACTGTTGCAAGATAACCAGACAAAGGAATACAAGACCAGGATACAAACGAAACAACGTTAATGAACTGGTGCTGGATAGCAGCCAGCAGGTGGGTTAAATAGGGAGTGAGATTGGAAACAATCAAGAAAGCGTGCAAATGTATGCGTGGGTGATTGAACAGAGCTGAGTGTGAGGAATGCATGCCGAAATGGAGGAAGGAGAGGCTGAGGCAGGAGTGGGGAAATGGAGTGAAACAAACAGAGGGAACACGCCCAGTCTGCAGCAAGGGGAAAAACACGGACAAAGGGAGTCAAACATGACACGGAGGGAAAGGGCAAAACACGGAAAACGGACAGGATGGGAACGGAACGTTACATAGATTCTCTAATGTTGATCCAGGATGATCATCCCATTGTTGAATCTGGATTGATTTGCTAATGTTGATCCAGGATGACTATCACATTGTTGATACTTGTTACATCCCTCCATTCCTGGGGGTGGCAAATGTCACTATGCATGTTTTTTTCTAACTGTTCTCTATCTACATATCTTTCTCCCAGATAGAAATTACGATGATTGGCTGCACCTGGGCGGGACATTTAAATTGAGGCCGGTTCCACTCACACACTCGGCGACAGCATGTCCTTGCTGTTACAGGACTGTTGTATGTTGTAAGATATTATAAATAAAATAAAACTTTTTGATCCACTACCCTTGTTATCTATCATCCCTTTTGTGTTCAGACACCAGCCCTGGCCGTAACAATCCTGGATAGGATTCATTCTTCCACAATTTTTTAAAAGTACTGAATAGAACAAATTAGACTTTTTTAATATTAATAAATAGGATTAAAGCAGCAGTAGGCAAGTTTGAAAATATAGAAGGCAAAAAGACTTCCCCCTTTTGCTCTCCTCCCTCCTATCTCTCTCCTAAGCCCCTCCCACCAAATTATGCTCCAGTGCACACGCAGAGACAGGGAGGGGTTTATTCTACGAGGAGGATATTTTGTTTGTAGATAGTTGCCCTGATTGGTAGCTAGCTCTATCTCTCAAACCAGGGCCTGACGGTGGTCATCCAAGGCCAGACGACGGGCCAGCTACAGGTGATCCCCAGGGGGTGACAGTCATCCATGGCCCCGGGCAGCAGCTCAAGCTGGCGGCCATGCCCAGTGGAATGAGAACCTGTGTCATGAGGCCATCAACGGCCTGTCCAGGTTGTGAAGTGGACAGTGCACTGATAAGTGTTTTAGGACCCGGTGTCACAATGCTATCCGGTGACCTCATCAGCAAATTTTCTTCCTTAGTATACAACTATGCATAAAATGTTACATTGTTTATCACAGTTTGTTTGGATCTGCCCCATAGTGTTTTAAATCACCTCTTGATACCATGCATGCTTTTCTGGCACACCATTCAGGGTAATTACACTGTTTTGATTGGTATGTGTACACTATATAGGCTTATTTCAAATGCCTTGGATCAAATTTTTAAAACTATTTTATGCTCATTTGCATTTCTTCACTGAATCGATAATTAAATGGAAATTAAGGAACCATTAAGATAAAGCAAATGTTGAATTTGAGTTATGTCATCAATGGGCCTCTTGTAAATCTGTCATACAGATCATTAGCCTGGATTTAATATCATTAAACATATCTGATGCAGCCTTGTTTTCCACTCTTAATCCATATAGTTAATGTTGTATTGCCTTTTTAATTAATTGCAGCTTTAAACTAAATGCCCCATTGTGGCTTTTATCCAATCAAGCATGCATCAGCTTGCTGTCAAACACAATACTCCTTATACAAGGTTGAGTGTATGTGAGGAATATACACTGCCTGGCCAAAAAAAAAGTCGCACGCTGTAATATTTTGTTGGACCGCCTTTAGCTTTGATTATGGCGCGCATTCGTCGTGGCATTGTTTCGACAACCTTATGCAACGTCACAACATTTATTTCCGTCCAGACTTGCATTCATTTTTGGCCGAGATCTTGTTGTCATGGTTTTGGACCCTGTTGTCCTATGCGGTCGTTTTCCTCGGTGGCCACGTGAGGGCGCTGCCCTTTTGGTGGATGCTTGCTCCGCCCTGCTGAGTTGGGGGAGTTTCTGGTTAGCGTTTCACCTGTTCGTGGTTCCCTGTGAGTTATATAAGCCTACAGTTTCCTTCGTTCGGGGCTTCGACATTGATTGTTTATTGTTTTGTACTGTGGTGTATTGTTGGTTGTGTGTTCTCGTACCATTTTGGCTACTCGCCTATTTTTAACGTCTCTGTTGAGGCAGGGCTGATTTCTTACTGGCTTGGTAGTTGATTTCTCGTAGAAGTTTGGGACCGTAATATCTGCTCTATTTTGCCCTGTTAGTGCTTTTCCTCCGTGTATGGAGTTTTGGGCGATTCTGTTCAGAACTGTAGTTCTGCTCGCTCTTCGGCACGTCTTCCCATAGGGAGATCGGGTGTTTAGCTTCTATTTAGTTTCTTAGCTCGTAGAAGTATAGTAGTAGTTTCTCTGGTCCATTTTCGCCTGTTTGGTTTTCTTACTGAGAGACCTGGCGCTTTTGCTTCTATTCAATTCCGTGTTACTGTGAGCCAGTAAGTAGCCTTGGTACGTATTTCCCTGTTTGGTCTCCTTCTCGTGGACTACGTCTCCTTTGTTGTGAGCCAGGGTTTTTATTTGTATTTGAGAGGCTGTCGTGCTATTAAGTTTGCGTAGGTCTTTTGTTGCAGCCGTCCTATACTCCCTAACTACCTGTGGGACGATTCTCTCCGGGTGTTAGCCTCCTAGTTTATGGAGCTTGGGCTATGTTGTGGACGTGTTTGTGTTTGACTGCGTGTGTTCTTAAAATAGCCTCGGAACTTTAAATCTCAGTTCCTGTTTGTCTCGTTACATTTCACCTTATTGAGAGGCTGTCGTGCTATTAATTTGCGTAGGTCTTTTGTTGCAGCCGTCCTATACTCCCTAACTACCTGTGCGGGACGATTTTGTTGGGAACTGTTGTTCTAGTTTCGTTCTCCGGGTGTTAGCCTCCTAGTTTATGGAGCTTGGGCTATGTTGTGGACGTGTTTGTGTTTGACTGCGTGTTTTATTAAAATAGCCATGGAACGTTAATCTCTGTTCCTGTTCGCCTCGTTACATTTCTCCTTACTGAGAGGCTAGGGCGGTTGTTCCAATTTAAGCTTGCGTTAGTCTATGGATTGTAAAGTTATGGGACGACGTTGCTCCGTCGGCTCACCTGTAAAATGTTTCTCTCTCCTGGGAGATCGGGTGTTTACCTCTTTGTTTTCTGTTTTGGACTGCGAGCCTATTAATCCCGCCATGGAACGTTAAATCTCTGTTCCTGTTCGCCTCGTTACATTTCCTCATAGAGAGGCAGGGCGCTTATTTTCAATCAATCTCGCGTTGTTCTAGCCGGGTATTGTCCGGTGCTGCCTGTCCTGCTCGTTCCTTTCGGCGCATTTCTCCTTTCATGGAGTTTGACGAATTTGTTTGGGACTCATGTTCTGGTTCGTCTTTTGGCGCATGTCTTCCTGTGGGGAAGATTGGGCGATGCTGTGGACACGTTTGTGTGTGACCGCGAGTTTGATAATAGCCTGGGAACGTTGGATCTGTTTCCTTTCGCCTCCGCTATTACTATATCGTATTATTTTGCAGTGTTTGTTTGTGTTTTATGTTTGTCTTTACGCTACTCGCCCGTTCTTATTTTGTCTCGTTACCGAGACAGGGCGCTTATTATTTCTGGCTGTTCTGATCCCTGTCCTTGCGCTCTACTTGGCGTTTGACAGTGAGCCAGTTAGTAGCGGTTGTAGTGGTGTTTGTGTTCCTTGTCTTGTCTCCTCCCTTATCTGCGGGTATCCCGCCTTAGTGGCCTAAGGGCTTAATGATTCCCCTTGCTGCGTTTGGCTCCTCCTTCCTCACACGTCACGCCCCATTACACTTGTATTGAGGAAGGGAGAGTCGAACCACTCCGTGAAGTCTTCTCCAGCACATCCCAAAGACTTTCAATGGGGTTAAGGTCAGGACTCTGATGGCCAATTCATGTGTGAAAATGATTCCTCATGCTCCCTGAACCGCTCTCTCACAATTTGAGCCCGATGAATCTTGGCATTGTCGTCCTGGAATATGCCCATTGATGGGATAACCTGGTCATTCAGGTACTCAGCTGACTTCATTTTATAGCTGCATAACGTTGCTGAGCCTAGACCTGACCAATTGAAGCAACCCCAGATCATAACACTGCCTCCAGAGGCTTGTACAGTGGGCACTATGCATGACTGGTGCAACTGCCAAGGATCAGTGCTCGCCCCCCCCCCCCTCTTCATCCTGTATATACTTCCCCTGAATAAACATCTTCCCCTCTATCCTATGACTCAAATTTTAAATTATACTCCTTCTTTTTATCTGTCTTATTTATTTTTATTTTTTATTTTATTAATTACCTATTAAATAATTTTACTGTGTGTAATTTTAATCTGTAAAGCGCTTTGAGTATTCAGAAAAGCGCTATATAAACTGAATGTATTATTATTATTATTATTATTAACTGTGACTTTTTTTTTGGCCTGGCAGTGTATAAGAAAGAATGATACTTGAGTCAGTAATCTTCACCTTACATTTTTATTAAGAAACAATCAATTCCGCGTCCATGTTTGTTGACTTTGGAGATCACGTTTACACCTGCACGATAATTGAAATGCGAGATTTACGTTCAGAGCAAATATTGCGCTACTACAAACTTACTGACAGTGTTGTAAATACAGGAGCGAGTCCACTCCTGTTACTCGTTCATACTTGTAAGCGTTCTTGGTCTTCTAAATATGCATGTGTGAACGGACACAGAACATGAGCGACTCCAGCTAATAACTTCGGCTCCTGCTGAGTGGGCCATAACAAGCCAGCAGTGTCAGCTGTCCCTATAGAGCTCCGTAGTCCCTCCAAATTTGGTAATGAACTTCTGGTGCCACTTTTCGGAAAAAATATAATGGGAGTCAATGGACTGAAAAAGTTTTCTTTCTATATTCAGGCAGCTAGATGTTCAAAACACCCAAGATGTTTAACAAAAAAGGCCAAAATCGACAAAATTCAGAGAATGTGATTATTACATTACATTATTGGTGGGCAGTCTTTATGGGATGAGACCTACAATAATCCTGATCTAGGGCTGGAAATTAAGGGCTGGGGGTTGTCATATTTTTAAATAATTTATAAAATTGGTAATTTGAAATTATGTCCAACAAATAAACAACGAGAGCGTTTTCAAAAAAACAACCAAAACAACTTCAACATCCGGGCTACTCACTTGCTCACACTGCTGAAGTGAAAGCCATAAAGCTGACACTTTCGACATGGCCAGACTGATAGTGATTCTCGCCAGACTGTCTTATCATGGGAGTGAAACTAACAAAGTGATAGCCATTTTCGCTAGCAGAGCGACCGGAAGCTCTTTGCCCGGTAGCTTCCATAATAAGTTACAAGAGCAGACCGAGTGTTAGCCATTTTTGCTAGCAGAGCGGCCGCCCGGTAGCGACTTCGTTAGCTATGTACGACTGGGGATTCTGGGTAGTGTAGTTATGTTTCTCAAACTCCATTAATTATACAATTAATATTTGATTTAAACGCAGTGATGCGTATGTAATGGACTATGTATCACATATATATAAAAAGTTTGGTCCATACAATGCCATATATCATCATAAGGGTGAGGGGTTGTTCCCAAAGTGGGGAAAAGTAATGGCTTCCGGCAGTCTTCCGGGACCAGCCAGGGATAGGAGGGGGCACGACTACGGAGCTCTATAGGAAATGGCCTGGCCTTACCGAGTTTGTGTCCTTTTGTTTCTCTGTACAGCGTCTTTGTGACAGTAAAAAGCGCTATACAAATACAATTTAATTGAAGACCCTGTGTAATCAAAATAACCATTTCTTTAATAATTACAGTACACATAAAGAAACAAAGAAAACAAATACTATGATATAAAGCCTGTTCTATTCCACTTAGATTTTAAATGTTTTTTTAAAGTTCAGTCCAAAGCAGGAGTATTTTGTTTTGGCCACTGGCATGGCTGAATGTGCCCTTCATACTCCGGCCAAATGCATAGGCTGTGTTCGAATCAGAGCCCTGTCTTCTGTGTACAGTGCACTGGCAGAAGTGTGCTGTTTAATGTGCACTGTTCAGCAGTCCGCAAAAATATCCACCATACTATTTTCCAACCGCAGTGTGGAAGTGTCGTAAGCAGGTCATAAGATGTTGCCAAGTCCGCGGTTTTACAGCTAAATTGGGATACTTTTAAAGTGCAGTCACGGGTAAAAATGAAAAGTCGCAAAGCACGCACTTATTTTAAAAAGGAAAAACATGATGATTTCTATTTAAAATACGTTGGTTTCAGTTAAAAATAGCCTATAATTTGGGCTAGATTTGAGTCGCCATTTGGCTGGAAAGTCTTACAAGATCTGGCAACCCTGCACCCCACTCTTGCGCTGCCATGTCACGTGTTGGTTTTGTTGTATTTGAAGGAAAACATCAGCGAAGCTGCGCCTCATTTTTTTAAAACGAAGCTTCACGTCATATTCATGTGACCAAAATGTTTGTGTGCTTCTTGAAAAGTGTGCTCCCGAATGTACTCAGCAAAACCCCGGAAGTAAGTGTGTCATCTGGGTGTTTGAAGTATACTGCCATTTAAAAAATTTTTGCGTACTCTATGACTTTCTCGCCCTATCTACTCACCCAACCTGGTCTCACAGCCGATTCCACACTGTTGAGTAGCTATGGTGAGTCAACCTGGTCTCACAGCCGATTCGTATCTATTCTACGAAATTCCAGTCCCGAAAATTCGTACTTATTTTACGAATCAGCGATTACACACCACGTGACTTTACGATTTTCTCCGATGAATTACGAGACAAAACGGAGATCCACCATTTTTATTTCACGGTCAAATAAAGCGAATGGGTAAGCTGCCGGTATTGTACTTATAGTTTATACTTATAGTTATAGTACATTCATAGAATACCTTTCTTATTTTGTAATTGCATTTTAATGCAATATGATGTATAATTCTCGAGCTTCTTCGTCTCTGCTTTATCTGTGTGGGTTGCTATTTATAGGCTAGTCTTGTAGGCTATTGCTTGTATTATACTAGCTGAAGTTAGCTAGGTCTGTTCAGATCAGTACATACTGCATAGGCTGCAATATGATTATTAATGGATTTAGCTTGTGAACTAGCCATCAGAGCGTGTCGTATTCGGTTCTTTTGAGACGTATAACATGAGAAAACCGAGCATATCTGTAATGGAAACAACCGCGTCTCCCCGTTAACTTCTGTAATGAACTGCGATTCCCATGATTCTGTGCGCTGTCTGTGTGTATTGCACATAGACTGCAGAGACGTGACGGGTTGACCACTGAATTGGCTTCATGCCCCAATGAGCAGCTCCCATGGGAATCCATGGAACTGGTAAGCGGAAGCTGCCTCCAGTTCTTTTTTTATCTCGATGGTTGAACTTCATTCATAAAACCAACAAAAAAAAGTCTGCCAGTCTGCAAATAACAGGATTCCTAAATGCTATATACAAATCCCATCTGCAAAAGGTCTGTAAAAACCTTTTACAAATCACATATGCCATATACAAAACTTAAATTAAATAAATATGTGGTAGAGAGCTAGCATATACATTTCATGCTAAAATTAAATAGTTTCCTAATACATGGTACTCCTTATAAAAAACATTGAGAGATTGTATAAGAATTGTATAGAAATATATAATATAATAGGCTACTAATCAACATGCTTTTTTATAAAAACTTTGCAAGTATGATCATATATGATTTTTACAGACCTTTTGCATATGGGATTACCTTCGTAAGCATTTAGGAATCCTGATATTTGCAGACTGGCAGACTTTTTTTGTTGTTGTTAGTTTAAGCCAACACAATCTCTCAAGCATTGTACACAGCAGATATAGAATGTACAAAATACGCACTGTTGTTATTTATAATAATAATAATAATAATAATGCAATTTTATTTAAAGCTTTTTTTTTACAGCAAAATCCTATTACACAGTTCAAGTAAAATATATAAAAACAATGGATAAATAAAACAAAAGACTTATTAAAATGAACATGAAAAAAATTCTCAAATCCAGAAGCTTGAGAAGCAATGCAATAATAATGGTATATAATGTAAGGAAGACTTAAAATTCAGTAATTAGACTATCAGTTTCCTTTTCAATTTAGAATTAAACAAATTTTGTAGGCTGATAACAACAACGATAATTTTCCATGCCAAATAAGCGTTCACGCGCGGCTCTCAAGCCTACAATACTTCGGCATAACCAGCAGGTAATGTGCGTATGTCAAGTGAAGACCTGATGTGGAGCTACGACCATTTCCACGGTCAAATGGAGTCATGTTGAAATTTTATAAATCACTACTTTGTCATGATTTTTTACGTACGCCACACGTAAGATCAAATTTGATCGAAACTACTTTTTATAAATGAGGCCCCTGGTCTTGGCCCTTCTGCCCTTCTGACCATCTTCTAGTGTAGACTCAAGACTCGCCTGTTTAGATTGCATCTTTGCTCCCTGAATTAATTGTTAGCATGCAAGTCTTGCTTTTTGAAATAGCATTTTAGGGGCATGTTAACAGTGATTTATACATCAACATTTTGGTTAATGTATTATTTAGACTTGTACCGTTTTTTTTTTCAGTATACCATTGTTTTTTTATTGGACATTTCTCTTATATAGCACTATTTCTCATTCCCCCCCTCTACCTTAACAGGTTAAGGAGAGGATATCAGCCTGCCTGGCTGACATTTCAATGTGGATGGCTACTCATCACCTGAAGCTCAACCTTCACAATACGGAACTGCGCTTCATACCTCACAGGACCTCCCCACTGCAAGCCCTCTCCATCACCGTCGACGGTACTATGGTGGCTGCCTCCTGCTCTGCAAGGAACCTGGGGATGGTCCTGGATGACCAGCTGGACTTCATGGAGCACATAAGGGCAACAGCACGGTCCTGCAGATTCCTCCTGTACAACATCAGGAGGATTCGACCATACCTGACCACCTACTTGACCCAGCTTCTCATCCAGACCATGGTTATCTCACACCTGGATTACTCCTCCCAAAGTTTTCACACATCACCCCCCTGCTGTGGTCAGTCCACTGGCTGCCGGTCGCCGCCAGGATCAGGTTCAAAGTTCTGACCCTGGCCTACACTGCAGCCAAAAGGACAAGCCCTTCCTACCTGCAAGACATAATACAACACTAAACTCCAGCTTGACCACTTCGCTCTGCTCGTCCGGACTGTGGAGCTTCCCCATCCTAGCTCCCCAGTGGTGGAATGAACTGTTCACTCCTCTACGTTCTGATCAAACACTGCCTGCACACCTCTTCAGACTCCACCTTGACTGTTTTTAGCTTGTTTCCTGTTCCTTAATTCTTTGTTGATTTTATAGTTTATAATGTCTTGTTGTCTTAGCCATAGCTTACTGTGTACTATACTCAATGTGGATATTATACTATGGATAGCTGCTATGTTATGATAAGAAATTAGCTCTATCTGAATTGATGTCATTGACCTTCGGTATGGACTTATTGTGCGTCGCTTTGGATAAAAGCATCTGCCAAATGAATGTAATGTAAATAAAGTTTATTATTATTATTATTATTTTATGCAAACTTATGCACTTTTTGCCTTGTGAGTCGCTCTGTATAAGCGCATCTGCCAAATGAATAAATGTCTGTATTTATACACTTCTGTAATGTGATGGACCCTTTCTAGATTAAATAAGATAAATGTCCAGCTAATAAAAGCTTGAAGACGCTGAAGTTCAATACGTCTCTGAGTGAATTAATACAAAATTTATTTTACAGTGCATTGTGTACGCTATATATTGATGTATTGTAAATTATCTCTTCTCTTTCAAAACCTGATGGCCAATATACAGCATATAGTAATAATGTTTATCATTTTAGTCATATAAAGGTTAGAAATTGTATATACCACAACATCTGATATTGATTACAATGAAAACACCAATTTAAAATGGGTAGAAAATTATTTTTATATAATTACGAATAAAATCTCAGATCATGGGATAGACTACATTAAAAACATTTTTTTTTTAATATATATTTTTTACATGCTGACACCCTTGTCATTTTTATGTATTTAAAGGGAATGCTTTCATTACTACAAAGCTTTCACGCTCGGCTACTACATGCTGTTCACTACTGTCTGCTTATTAATTATCAACCTGCTGGATTTGGAAAGCATTATAAATGTCTAGAAGTATCTAAGATAATTATCTAAGTATTTATAGTTGGTTTCATGTGAGTAGCGTAATCCCATTTGCAATAAACGGAGGGCATCTTCGTGTGTGTTTACGGTTGTATCAAGCGGAACTACATTTCGGCGCCATTTTATTGCTTCGCGCTAAGGAAAGTATTACTGGGAATTGTAGTTTTCTGTGCAAATGTATTCCCTATACGTAATTATCTAAGAATTGCTAATGTATTATCTAGCTAGCAAGCCAGTTATGCTAGCTACGCTAGATACTGCAATTTTCTGGCATGTTGACCACCCTGACATGGATTAATTAGAATATAAATATACCCAAATTCGAAACTATGAAATGAAATACAAGAGCTATGGAAGGGTCAAAGGTCACAACAGTAGGATTAGGGTTATGGGTTCCTTAAAATCTAGAGGCTTGAAATTCGGAACTATGAATATATCCATGGCCTACATTGCATAAGCAAAAGAACAGACCCCTAGCACACATAGACGCTCTATAGCACCACCTACAAATCTCAATTTTTTTTAAAACTTTGAGTCCTCCTACCTGAAGCACAAAGGCAGCCAAGCATCCCAAATTTAGTATACAAGGACAACTCAGCACCCCCTGTGACATATACACTACTCACAAAAAGTTAGAGATATTCGGCTTTCGGGTGAAATTTCAGGATGAACCTAAAATGCACTATAACCTTTACAGGTGAAATTAATTTGACCTTCTCTAAACTTTTGAATGCACATGTCCAACTATTCAATGTTTCAGTACTTTTTGCACAACTTGCTGTTCTCTAACAAGGAGCTGAACGGCAAAATTCACAACAGGTGTTTGATCCATGAATCGACCAATAAATTTCCTGGTTCAATTAGAATTGGCATTTAAACAGTCCTCTTCATCATGCTGTTCACATTTTGACATCATGAGACCAAGACGACACCTAACAATTGATCAACAGTACCTCGCCATTGCGAGGCTTCAAACAGGATGTTCTCAGAGGGAAGTGGCCACTGAGCTTAGAGTGTCACAGAGTGTCATCAGCAGGTTGCAACAGAGATACAGAGAGACTGGAAGAGTCACAGAAAGGCATAGAAGTGGACGTCCTTTGGCCACATCCCACACTGATGACCGCTTCATTGTGAACAGTGCCCTGCGGAACCGGATGATGAATGCCACTCAACTCCAGGCACATTTAAGGGAGGTGAGAGGCACCCAAGTGTCACGTCAGACCATTCGAAACCGTTTACATCAGCGTGGTCTGCGTGCTAGACGACCTGCAAGGGTACCTGACCACACCACCAGGCACAGGCGTCATCGTCTTGCATGGGCCAGGGAGCATTTACGCTGGACGAGGGACCAGTGGGCCTCTGTGCTGTTCTCTGATGAAAGTCGATTCACGTTGAGCAGAAATGATGGCCGCCAACGATGTTGGAGACGTCAAGGAGAGCGCTATGCATCAGCCACTGTTGTCACCAGACGACCCTTTGGTGGTGGCGGTGTTACAGTGTGGGCAGGTGTGTCTAGTCAATACAGAACTGCCCTACACTTTGTGAATGGTACAGTGACAAGCCCATACTACCTGAATAACATCATTAATCCAGTCATTGTGCCCCTGCATGAACAACACAGGCCTAATTTCATCTTCATGGACGACAATGCTCCAGCTCATCGAGGTCGCATCATTAGGGAAAGGCTGCTGGAGACTGGGGTACCTCAAATGGAGTGGCCTGCACTTTCTCCAGACCTGAATCCCATAGAAAACCTATGGGATCAGCTGACTCACCGTGTAGAGACTCGTAACTCTGTACCCCAGAATCTCAATGACCTGAGGGCCGCCCTGCCATGCCATGCCTCAGCAGACAATAAGTCGACTTGTGAACAGCATGAGACGTCGTTGTCAAGCTGTAATTGATGCTCAAGGGCACATGACAAGTTATTGAGACATTGACATTTTTGTTGTGGTATACCCACCACTGTTGTTGGCTTTTGTTTCAATAAATTGTTTGAGATGAGGAAATCACCATTGCATGCTTCTACTTAAATGCCCTACTTTCATGATACGTATAATATCACTGTAGCGTGAACTTACATTTTCCATAAATTTCACCCGAAAGCCAAATATCCCTAACTTTTTGTGAGTAGTGTATATTTGCATGTAAGCATAAATTAAACTTGTCCTAATTAATTTGACTAATGATGAAAAATAGGTCTATGAAGGCTGATAGAATGTTTATAGGTCATTTTGGGTTACTGCTGAACACTGCACTCAGCTTCCCAAAATCATAGAAGCATGAAATTTTGCTAACTGAGTCTCATCAGGGCCTCTAGCATGTACACCAAAAATTAGACCTCTAGCATGAACACAGACTCTGTAGCGCCCCCTTGAAAATGTGCTTTTTGAACATTTTGGGCACTCGCCATTTGTACACCGAATGATGTATCATGCTGAAATGTCAGAATCTAGACCACCTCTAGACATGCTACAAATAATATCAGAACCAGATCTCTAGCTACAAAAAAAAAGGGCAGTATATGCTTTCAACAGGGGGCGCCACGTAAATTTCAGAATTAATGTACAACACTTTCCGAGGTGATTCTTAGGATCAAGCCGAGTCAGAAAACATCAGTCATAAGAACATTTCAGTAAAAAAGACAATATACGACTGCCATCTACTTTTGACTATTAATATTAATATTAAGCTATTAATATTGAAAATGTATATCCTGTCTACCAGCAGCTAAAACAGGCGTAGCTAGCTAGGTACCTAGATCTGGTTGAACGTAGCTAGTGTAGGGACAGTTTCTTTGTTCTCATTGAACACGTGTCCGTGGCAACCCCCACACGTAAGAGAACATGGAAATTCCACACACGCCCAACGCGACACACACACACACACACACACACACACACACACACACACACACACACACACACACAGTTTGTTGTACATTATAGTAGTGAATCGTGCCTTGCTCTGTTTGGTACTTTGTGTTCAATAAACTATTACATTTATCCAAGATTGCCTGTATTAATGTTGCTCTTGTGTTGAACTGAATCAGCCAATGCTAATCGCAGGGATTCCCCAAAATGCCTTCACCTTCTAGAGGCTAGAAGGTGAAGGCATTTTGGGGAATCCCTGCGATTAGCATTGGCTGATTAGCTAGAAGTTCTAGCTGGATCATTTATATTAATTCGGTATCAACTGAGTACATGATATTGTGATTTTGCTAAGACAATTATTAATGTGTAATTTTATTGGTAATTAATTTAATTATTAATTCAAGTTACCCATTTTTAGTTAGTATATTCTCTTTTGAGAATAATATATAAATTTTATGAGACTGATTTATTATACAAAACCATGCCACCAGTTGTATAAGGATGGTAGTGGCGTATCGCAGTACATAAGTGATGCCCCGTGTATAAATAGAGGTATGTCCCCTACATTTTTGGTGCCCCGCGTAGCTACGGACTCTGATGATTGAGAGATCATGTTACTGATCATCTTGCTCACTGCTATCAGACTCGTACCTGGTCGCTACATTTTGGTGCCTTGTGTATTAATTAAATGAATATTCCCTATATTTATGGTGCCCCGTCCGAGGATAGTCAAGACTGAAACGGCCTTGTTTAATGAACCTGGTTCTACTGACTAAAGGACGTAAAGGGGGTATTGATTAAATACATAATTGGTACCCGTCCGACGATAGTCAAGACTGAAACGGCCTGGTTTAATAAACCTGGTTCTACTGACTAAAGGACGTAAAGGGGGTATTGATTACATACACGTTTACTTCCTCCACCTTTACAACTACTTTTCAACTGGTTTTTCCCTATGAGATCGATTAGTATGGCTGACTCTTTTTCATACTTGTGTAATATTAATGCTTTAAATCTCTGGAACCATTTCGGAATTGAAATTCTCAGCACTGGAATGTGTAGAACAATTCCAAGCCCCACCACCGGGTGGCGCCAAAATCAATTGAGCCTGCTACAGAGCAGATGTAAACTAATTAGGTTTATGAAGTGTTGTGGTTATTGTGTGAATCTATTTAAAATCATACCTAGCTAACAAGCTAGTGCGAGATCAATGCGTGGATAACCATCACTTTTATATTAACACCTATACACCATTAATAGTGTTACTAATCCTGATTCATAAGTTGCTGCTACTGCTGCCCCAATCCTTTGATTCTATGTCCTACAGCCAATAGAAACCAAAAGTTTCTCCTGCATTGCAGAGGCATTTGAATACCGGGATATTCAATGCTAATCCAGCTGGTCGAATTAACCATGTTAATTCAACCATCTGTTTAATTAAGCAATTGCATGTTACTGGCCCTGCGAAGCCCCAGTAACCTTTGAAGCTGTAGGAGAACAATAAGCTTGTTACTGCCTAGCTGCTACTACCATGTGTTCCAGCTAGCTCCAATTCTTAAACAAAAAGTTCTCTACCGCCTAGCTGTCACTACCACGTATTACAGCTTGCGTGAATTTGGAACCAAAAAGCTTTGTACCGTCTAGCTGCTGTTACTTCCCTAACTCAGCTTGCGTTTAGTCTGGGTGATCGACCCAGACAAAATTATTTCTTCCCCGACTTTAGACCACCCTTTGCATTGCAACACAACCAAAGGGGGGGTAACAATTATCTGCAAACAGACGACCCAAGACAGGAACGTCTGGCAAAGTCATGTATCTCCCATAATTCTGCACACTCACGTGAGCAAAAGGAATGGGGGGTGCATGACAGGTAACCCAGGATTGCTAACAACAATAGCATCCTAAAACGCATGCTTTCCACAACTTTTAATGAACATTTATAATACTCACTGGCCTATTAACATTCTGTTGCCTCACTAACCCTGATCAATAGACGTGCATTCATTGGTGTTTTGTTTGGTGCTACTGTCCATCTTTTGCTACTGTCATATTTTGTTTTTCGACCTTGATAACTATTATGACCTGTTCCTGCTTAGTGAAGCTTAGTTTGTACCAACGCTATGCCCAGAATGTGTACAGCCAGTATGAATATGCTAAAAAAGAAAAAAATGCTAACATCCAATATGAACTGCCCAGATGTTACATGCCTATATGAACTGTTAAAATTACTATTTCGACTGTGGACTTTGCTGACCTCATGTGGTCTCAGGGATTACACCAGAAGTGGAACCCTGACACCAAAAGGGGGATATGTAGGGACAATAAGAACTACAAGTCCATACAGTCCACAGGAGGCTCCTCCTCCACGTTGGAAGTGACGTAGGACGTTGTACCAGTTGTGATTTCCGCACTGTAACGTGATCCTGCACAGCGGGATGCGCGACTGGCAATAAAGTTTATATGTAGGGGCAACACAGCCAGTTCATCCCAGTTCTCCCCGCAGTTTTCTTCCGGGCCAGTTGTCCACTGAACGTGTCTCGTCTCTGGCCCCGTGAGGCCTGGAGCACGCCCGGGGTCCGAGCCCTCGCTCTACAGGAAGCATCGGCAGCCCGTGGCGCCGACCCAACCGAGCGAGGCGGGCTCATCTACCCCCGGCTATCGGCCACGGAGGACTGGAGACGAGGCGCAAGGAGGCAACGCGAGCACCCGGTGGTCAAGAAGAACCAGCAAGCGGACCATGCAGCCACTGATCCTGTAGCAGAGCACCGCCAGTGAGTCCCCAAAGAGGCAAGCGGTCTGCATTAGGATGGCGCTGCATAGTTCGGGAGAGATAATGCGACCGGTTCCATTATCCCGTAAGAACGACGAAAGAAAGCTGTTCCAGGGACCCAAGATGAGGCGGACGTTTCCCCTATTTTCCACAACCCCTGCGAACTCGCCACAACAGAATCAGGGCGACCAGATTTCCCCTTTTCACTGTGTGTGCGATCCAATGGAGGAACCAATTTAACGGACTTTAATTCAAGTAAGGCTGTAACATGGGCAATAGCATATTAGTTAGCAAAAGAAACATGTTTGTGACTGGATGTATGTAACTGCTATTGAAAGGTTAATGTGTTCTGTAAAAGTTTTGTGTTACCGTTTTACTTTGGATGGTTTTATGCCATCCACCGCGCTGCGTTAGGTTTAATGCATCCACGCACAGAGTGTATCTTGCATGCGATCTATCTTTAAACACTAACCAGCCGTAATATTAACACTGCACGCTGATCTCAACGCACACGCATTTAAGCTTACGGCTATCCCTTATGTGTGTGGTATGGTTCATGCGCCGCCATTAGCTAGCTCAAGCAAAAGCTAGTTTCAAACCTCCCTCCATCTTAGTTTCTTTGTTCTCATTGAACACGTGTCCGTGGCAACCCCCACACGTAAGAGAACATGGAAATTCCACACACGCCCAACGCGACACACACACACACACACACACACACACACACACACACACACACACACACACACACACACACAGTTTGTTGTACATTATAGTAGTGAATCGTGCCTTGCTCTGTTTGGTACTTTGTGTTCAATAAACTATTACATTTATCCAAGATTGCCTGTATTAATGTTGCTCTTGTGTTGAACTGAATCAGCCAATGCTAATCGCAGGGATTCCCCAAAATGCCTTCACCTTCTAGCTGGATCATTTATATTAATTCAGTATCAACTGAGTACATGATATTGTGATTTTGCTAAGACAATTATTAATGTGTAATTTTGTTGGTAATTAATTTAATTATTAATTCAAGTTACCCATTTTTAGTTAGTATATTCTCTTTTGAGAATAATATATAAATTTTATATACCAGTTGTATAAGGATGGTAGTGGCGTATCGCAGTACATAAGTGACGCCCCGTGTATAAATAGAGGTATGTCCCCTACATTTTTGGTGCCCCGCGTAGCTACGGACTCTGATGATTGAGAGATCATGTTACTGATCATCTTGCTCACTGCTATCAGACTCGTACCTGGTCGCTACATTTTGGTGCCTTGTGTATTAATTAAATGAATATTCCCTATACTAGCATAACTGGCTTGCTAGATAGATAATACATTAGGAATTCCTAGATAATTACATATACAGGGAATATATTTGCACACAAAAAAACTACAATTCCCAGTAATACTTTCCTTAGCGCAAAGCAATAAAATGGCGCCGAAATGTAGTTCCGCTTGATACAACCGTAAACACACACGAAGATGCCCTCCGTTTATTGCGAATGGGATCACGCTACTCACATGAACCCAACTTTTAATACTTAGATAATTATCTTAGCTACTTCTAGACATTTATAATGCTTTCCAAATCCAGCAGGTTGATAATTATAAGCAGAAAGTAGTGAACAGCATGCAGTAGCCTAGTGTGAAAGCTTTGTAGGAATGAAAGCATTCCCTTTAAATACATAAAAATGACAAGGGTGTCAGCTGTATGTAAAAAAAATATATATTTAAAAAAGAAAATTGTTAATGTAGTCTATCCTATGATCTGAGATTTTATTGGTAATTATATAAAAATAATTTTCTACCCATTTTAAATTGGTGTTTTCATTGTAATAAATATCAGATGTTGTGGTATATACAATTTCTAACTTTTATATGACTAAAATGATAAACATTATTATTACTATATGCTGTATATTGGCCATCAGGTTTTGAAAGAGAAGAGATAATTTACAATACATCAATATATAGTGTACACAATGCACTGTCAAATAAATTTTGTATTAATTCACTCAGAGACGTATTGAACTTCAGTGTCTTCAAGCTTTTATTAGCTAGACATTTAGCTTATTTAATCTAGAAAGGGTCCATCACATTACAGAAGTGGATCAATACAGACATTTATTCATTTGGCAGATGCGCTTATACAGAGCAACTTACAAGGCAAAAAGTGCATAAGTTTGCATAAAATAATAATAATAATAATAATAATAATAATAAACTTTATTTACATTACATTCATTTGGCAGATGCTTTTATCCAAAGCGACGCACAATAAGTCCATACCGAAGGTCAATGACATCAGTTCAGATAGAGCTAATTTCTTATCATAACATAGCAGCTATCCATAGTCATGAACATTGAGTATAGTACACAGTAAGCTATGGCTAAGACAACAAGACATTATAAACTATAAAATCAACAAAGAATTAAGGAACAGGAAACAAGCGAAAAACAGTCAAGGTGAGTTTCTGAAGAGGTGTGCAGGCAGCGTTTGATCAAAACGTAGAGGAGTGAAGAGTTCGTTCCACCACTGGGGAGCTAGGGTGGAGAAGCTCCGCAGTCCGGACGAGCAGAGCGAAGTGGTCGAGCTGGAGTTTAGTGTTGTATTATGTCTTGCAGGTAGGAAGGGCTTGTCTTTTTGGCTGCAGCGTAGGCCAGGGTCAGAACTTTGAACCTGATCCTGGCGGCGACCAGCAGCCAGTAGACTGACCTCAGCAGGGGGGTGATGTGTGAAAACTTTGGGAGGAGTAATCCAGGCGTGAGATAACCAAGGTCTGGACGAGAAGCTGGGTCGAATAGGTGGTCAGGTATGGTCGAATCCTCCTGATGTTGTACAGGAGGAACCTGCAGGACCCGTGCTGTTGCCCTGATGTGCTCCATGACGTCCAGCTGGTCATCCAGGACCATCCCCAGGTTCCTTGCAGAGCGGGAGGCAGCCACCATAGTACCGTCGACGGTGATGGAGAGGGCTTGCAGTGGGGAGGTCCTGTGAGGTATGAAGCGCAGTTCCGTATTGTGAAGGTTGAGCTTCAGGTGATGAGTAGCCATCCACATAGAAATGTCAGCCAGGCAGGCTGATATCCTCTCCTTAACCTGTTAGGTAGAGGGGGGAATGAGAAATAGTGCTATATAAGAGAAATGTCCAATAAAAAAACAATGGTATACTGAAAAAAAAAACAGTAGAAGTCTAAATAATACATTAACCAAAATGTCAGTAACATGGCAAGTGTTGATGTATAAATCACTGTTAACATGCCCCTAAAATACTATTACAAAAAGCAAGACTTGCATGCTAACAATTAATTCAGGAAGCAAAGATGCAATCTAAACAGGCGAGTCTTGAGTCTATGCCAGAAGATGGTCAGAAGGGCAGAAGGGCCAAGACCAGGGGCCTCATTTATAAAAAGTACTTTTGATCAAATTTGATCTTACGTGTGGCGTACGTAAAAAATCACGACAAAGTAGTGATTTATAAAATTTCAACGTGACTCCATTTGACCGTGGAAATGGTCGTAGCTCCACATCAGGTCTTCACTTGACATACGCACATTACCTGCTGGTTATGCCGAAGTATTGTAGGCTTGAGAGCCGCGTATGAACGCTTATTTGGCATGGAAAATTATCATTGTGCTTATCAGCCTACAAAATTTGTTTAATTCTAAATTGAAAAGGAAACTGATAGTCTAATTACTGAATTTTAAGTCTTCCTTACATTATATACCATTATTATTGCATTGCTTCTCAAGCTTCTGGATTTGAGAATTTTTTTCATGTTCATTTTAATAAGTCTTTTGTTTTATTTATCCATTGTTTTTATATATTTTACTTTAACTGTGTAATAGGATTTTGCTGTAAAAAAAAAGCTTTAAATAAAATTGCATTATTATTATTATTATTATTATTATTATAAATAACAACAGTGCGTATTTTGTACATTCTATATCTGCTGTGTACCATGCTTGAGAGATTGTGTTGGCTTAAACTAACAACAACAAAAAAAAGTCTGCCAGTCTGCAAATATCAGGATTCCTAAATGCTTACGAAGGTAATCCCATATGCAAAAGGTCTGTAAAAATCATATATGATCATACTTGCAAAGTTTTTATAAAAAAGCATGTTGATTAGTAGCCTATTATATTATATATTTCTATACAATTCTTATACAATCTCAATGTTTTTTTTATAAGGAGTACCATGTATTAGGGAACTATTTAATTTTAGCAAGAAATGTATATGCTAGCTCTCTACTACATATTTATTTTATTTAAGTTTTGTATATGGCATATGTGATTTTTAAAAGATTTTTATAGACCTTTTGCATATGGGATTTGCATATAGCATTTAGGAATCCTGTTATTTGCAGACTGGCAGACTTTTCTTGTTGGTTTTATGAATGAAGTTCAACCATCGAGATAAAAAAAGAACTGGAGGCAGCTTCCACTTACCAGTTCCATGGATTCCTATGGGAGCTGCTCATTGGGGCATGAAGCCAATTCAGTGGTCAACCCGTCACGTCTCTGCAGTCTATGGGCAATACACACAGACAGCGCACAGAATCATGGGAATCGCAGTTCATTACAGAAGTTAACGGGGAGACGCGGTTGTTTCCATTACAGATATGCTCGGTTTTCTCATGTTATACGTGAGAAAACGACACGCTCTGATGGCTAGTTCACAAGCTAAATCCATTAATAATCATATTGCAGCCTATGCAGTATGTACTGATCTGAACAGACCTAGCTAACTTCAGCTAGTATAATACAAGCAATAGCCTACAAGACTAGCCTATAAATAGCAACCCACACAGATAAAGCAGAGACGCAGAAGCTCGAGAATTATACATCATATTGCATTAAAATGCAATTACAAAATAAGAAAGGTATTCTATGAATGTACTATAACTATAAGTATAAACTATAAGTACAATACCGGCAGCTTACCCATTCGCTTTATTTGACCGTGAAATAAAAATGGTGGATCTACGTTTTGTCTCGTAATTCATCGGAGAAAATCGTAAAGTCACGTGGTGTGTAATCGCTGATTCGTAAAATAAGTACAAATTTTCGGGACTGGAATTTCGTAGAATAGATACGAATCGGCTGTGAGACCAGGTTGACTCACCATAGCTACTCAACAGTGTGGAAGAGTGCTGATTCGGACACGGCCCTAGTCCACAAAAAAAGTATGCGTGCGAATGACATTTCAAGGAGCAGTTCAAGTACACTGCAAAAAATGTCTGCCTTAACAGGTGTTTTAGTCTTGTGATGAGACTTAAAATCTTTTTTTTTCTCTCTCAAATAGGAAATATCAGCTTGTTTTAAGTTACAAGCAAAATTATCTTACCCCATTGGCAAATCTTTTTGTCTTATTTAGCAAAAAAGTAACAAAAATAAGATTTAAAATCTAAATATAAGACTGAAATGCTTGGTAAGATTGACTAAGATTTGTACTTTTTGCAGTGTAAGAAAAGAAGCCAAAATGACAAAGCACTTGATGTTTCACTAGTGGTGGACAGAGGTGGAAAGTCCAGGGGTCAGAAAGTAAAAGTCCTGCTATGTTTTTCTTCCACCCATAGACCCAACCAGCTGATTTCTCCAATTAGCAAATACAGGTGATTGGAACAAAATACTGGGGAGGACCTTTACTTTCTGAACCTGGATTTTCCACCTCTGGTGGTGGATAAACTTTGCATTGCAGTAAGAATTCATACTATAATTGTGTTCAAATCGCAATTGAATAGCATAACAATTTTGTGGAGCATACACATTACTTTATGAAGTCATGAGTTGCACATAAAACTGAAATTTAAACATTTCAAAAGCAAAAGCAATCTTTATTCCTCATGGCCCAGTACATTAGCCACTGGAGGGTCGTTTGACGGATGTTAATATTGGAGGCTCTAATAATAATAATATCTTTATTTGTATAGCACTTTTCGAGCATATACAGCACAAAGTGCTCTAATGGAACCCATGCAGACAAAAATGGTTAAATCAGATTGTAGTTATGCCTCTATAATGGTACCTACGCAATTATTGTGTAGTGACTTGTAACTTCCCTCAACTTAATTTTACAAACTTTATAATTTTTTTAATTAGATTAGGGAAAACTCGCTTGAATGGTGACAAGAATTGTTTAAATTTTACCTGTGCACTTTATAGTCACTACTCAAGGGAAAAACCTTTTCAGGGCATAACTGGCATGCCATAACTTGTGTTCCCCGCCTGTCGTGCTTTCCATTGCCAGTGGTTATGTTGTAGTATTTTAAGTGCTGTTCTCTACACTTTTCACTTCACTGCTTTAAGGCTTAAGTTCCTTTTTAAACTTTGACTTTGCCACAAATCTGTCCGGTGACGAGATATACAGATAGGCATGCGCTTCATTGACGGTAAAATATTCTTGACATAAGAAAACAAACATGGACAAGATGACATATGGTCCTTAAAATGCAGGTGGTGATGGTGACCCCTGGGAGGAAATTGGGTCTTTGCGCACACCTTGCCCAGCCTCTTAAAAATAGAGCTAATTGTGGAGGCTGAGTATCTGGAGAGAGCACAGCGCATCGGAGAGCAACTCAACTCCCTCTGAACCGCAGCTGTATTTGTGTTAAACGCAGGGGCCCAATAACTCATCTGCCGAGGTAAGAGAGGACCAAATTGTTCGGAATTAGCTTTGATTTAAATGGCTTTTAAAATTCCCCTCCTCGAGTGGCTATTCTTTTCGGCCTGGACGCTGGACTTTCTCAACGCCAGCGAGGCATTCCTTATACTTCGGCCAGCCAGGAATGAGCGAGGTCAGCTCTGCTGGGAAAATTTACTTTATTTCATCTCTAAAAGCCCCAAAGAGTGTTTTGTACCTAAAAGTATTTTCAAGTTTTAAAAAAAGTTGTTGATGTCAGGGTAACAGAAATGCTCAGAATTTTGGTAAATGATAAAAATACGTATCTGAACACTTTGGTGTTTAAAAAAACAGCAGGTAACATTTACAGGAGGTTTCAGAGACACGGATCAGTACACACCTTTGCCTTCCAAATCTCCCCATTAATGGACCCAGGACATGGGGAGACCATTGCCTGTGTGTGTCAAATAACCCATCTATCATTGCTGAAGGACATTGATCTGTTAGTGTTAAAGTGATACTGCAGTCAAAAACCGACTTTTCCCATTGAAAACCGATGTTTTTGGTTAGATTATGATCATACACAACTGTCTATGTCTGAAAATTTCATGTTTAGTCAAAATAGTTTTATCTGAGTTTTTGTGTAGACTTACCAACACGCTGGTTTCCGGGATTTGTGACGTCACGAGATCCTTAACATAAAAATTGGTGGAGTTGAGGTGATCCTAGGGGGTGGTCTCGGCTGGCACGTGGTATAAAAGCAGAGACCAACTTTTTTTTTTCCCCCCCCCCTCTTTGAGACTGAGACCCTTGTACTGCTAACTAGCTAGTTCAAGTTCAAAAGCGAATTGCTTTCTATACTGCTAACGTTAATATTACGACTTATATCGAGCTACTAAGGCTACGTTCACACTGCAGGCCTTAGTGCTCAATTAAGATTTATTAGATCAGATTTTTTTTGTTTGGATGTTCACATAAATTTTTTAATGTGGCCCATATCTTGATTCCAGTGTGAACCGATTGCTCTGCTCAAATGACCCATGCAAATTAACAAAAGACATAGCGCCTGTTACACAGCCTGCAATTAAACAACAACAAAAAGGAAGTCATCAAAGTCACAGCTTCTGCGTTAATTTTAAAGTTGATGTGCAGTGGAGCTAATGATAAGGGTGAGGAGACGGGGGGGAAAAGCCTAGCTTTTTGTGCTGCCATGGCTGCTACGTCTGTGCAGAGGGACTCGTGAATGTGAGATCTGAGCCAGGAATGGGGGGACCGTGACATGGGCGGTTTCAGTGAAACTCAAGCAAGGCATGAAATTAGTGATTCTGAGGACGGGGCGAGTTAAGAAAATGGAGCGCTCAGCCGTTTGGCTAGTGAGACCAGTCGATATAACATTTATAAAACGGATAGTTCCGGGATGCAGATTGGCCAATACAGCGTTCCAGCCGTGTTAAAATACACAGTATAAAAAAAGCTATCACATGACACATCTGTTCAACTTCATGTGTAACGTTAGGGCTATAGCCCCAACATCACTGCGCACCCTTAGATTAAACTATAGACACATTATTGGACCGACAACCATTAACGTTCGTAAGCAGCTACATGAGAAAACCGTGAAAAATAAATACCGTGCAACAAACCAAGACAATAATATGGACAGTTCTAACATTATTTTAAATCACAAAACGGTTAACGCAGCTGTCCACGAATGATATAAAAACGTAGCCTACAACTTAGCCCGGTGTAGGCTATCGTTTGTGCCCAAAAAAAATCCACTGCTTTGCACATTTACCACTTATCTAAAATGACAACACATGATAATATAATGTGAATGTGTTGATAACCTAACTAACCCGTGCGCTACGTTCTAATGGTGTATTCAAATTATCTCGGAAGTCGGAATATTTCTGATTAACGAGAAGAAAAAACTATTTGAACGTGACATTATTGTCATGTTCAAATAGTTTTTTCTTCTCGGAAGGAAATATTCGGACTTGCGAGTTCATTTGAATTACACCATAATGCCCTGCTACATCAAAAATGATGTAAAAAGTCACATTAATTCCGATCTGACTATTCAGACTGCGTGCGCTTTGACACAAATCGGTTATGTATCAGAATCTAATACCACATTCAAAAGTGGCCCAAATGAGAATTGGAAATCCAATGTGATTTTTGCTGTTCACACCTCCATAAAAAATCTGATCTGTCACATTTGAGGAAAAAATCGGATCTGGGCCACTTTTTACCTGCAGTGTGAACGTAGCCATAGAGTTATTCATCTACAACTTCTTACTTTGGTATCTTTAGCTAACTTGCCTGCATTATGCCAAGGAGTCAGAGATGTATCGTTCCTCGATATAGCTTACATAATCTGCCAAGAGATGGAATGTATCGATAAGTTAGGTAATGCAAGGCAGTCTATTGTGTGTGAGTTTAGCCCCGTTTGGTCCAGAGAACTGGTAACTTAGCTAGCTAGCTAGTTATCTTAGTTATCATTTATGAATAATGTTAGCTAATAAATGATAACAATTCTCTCCGGACCAAGTGGATGAGGGCGCTACAACCAGCCATGTTCAATATACTAGTTACTGTGTGACTGGGTTTTGCTGTGTTTTTGAATGTATTTAATAGTAACGTTACTTTAGCGTGAATGAGCGTATTGAGTTCAGTGGGGCTGAGTCAGTTCACCAAGACACACCCTTTCACTCCTTGACCGTATAAATATTCATAATATGACTACGTGTCATCATCGTCATATGACCACACCTACTCACGAGTTCCAGTTCAAATTGAAGCGGTAAAAAAAGGCCTTAGAAAAGGCTCTGCAGTATCTCTTTAAGCTTTTTTTAGAAAAACAGATCCAGGTAGAATGGTAGATTACAGGCAGGCAGATGGTACCCCATACATCCTTCCTGTAATCCACACATTTGTACAGAGATTCTGGAGAGGAAGGCGAGAGCAGAGATGCTAAATCTCACCGAGAACCATGAACGGGCGAGTCAGTAAGTCACAGATGTTGGTTTTAGGAGTAACTATTGTCGGAAACAATTAGTGAAATGTTGAAATATTTGTCTCTTTCCCAACCTTATCATAGGTGGATCCAGGTTTCACTATTGTGAACATTGCAAATCATGATGAGTGTGTGCGGGGGGGGGGGGGGGGCGGGGGGTGGGGGGGGGGGTTGGTTGGGGGTTGAGGGGGTGGGGGTGCTGTTTGTTTGGCCAAACTATTTTCCTACTTTTGCTTTCAAATCAGCCTGTGCTAAACTTGCCTTGTAACCCAAACCCAATCACAAAACCACTCAATTCATTTATCTTTTTTTTTGGGGGGGGGGGGGGGGTGGCCCCTCCAGATTTGCCAATGGTTATTATTAGGAGTCAAATATTATATTATATTACATTATATATTATATATATATTATATGCACTCTAAAATATATGTTATTTTGTTGTAATGTTAGCTAGCCATAGCTAGATAGATAGCCTACCTAGCCTAACGTTAGCTGACTGACTGATTTCTTAGCTAACAACAAGGTGATGGAGAATTGAGATAATGTATTAATGGAAAGCAAGCGCACCCACTCAACGTAAGAGTAAGTAAGTACGTTTTTTTATTTAATCTTGCAGACACGCCTCATTTTCATAAAATCCCACAACGTGCGCGTATATACTGGAGAGATGCTTAACACAGCGGAAAAGTCAAATATCTGAATCACAAATAGCTTAACCCCTTGGCGCAGATGGCAAATTTGGTCAATTCTCACCTATTTAGGGGGTGCTCTGTTTAAGGCTTTATAACTCCAAGTGTGAGCATCACATAAACTTGGTAAATGGCTTAAATGAAACAAGACAGGTGTACCATTTACAATACAAACTTAGATTTGTTTATTTTCATAATTTAAGTCAAAATGAAGTGCCACAAATGCAAAGAAACTTATAAAATATTGAGAGCTACATAAGTGAAATCGGTAATATATATATACATTTCCTGGATCATAAACTCCATGTCCACAAGTTTTGCAAAATCTGAGGATGATATGCAGAACTACTAAAGGTCTATGATGCAAAATATAGGCAGTGTACCCTGTTGTCCATTAGGGTCTCCAAATCTATCCAAATGGCTAAATTGTGCACTGATCTAAATAAAAGAAATTATATTTAACTACAAATCAACAGTTTTGGCATAATTTTCAAGTGGGAATTGCTATATTTTCATCAGTGTAGGGGGTAGATATCTATGAGTCCAAAACCCCTATGCAAAACATGTCATAAAATGAATAAAATTAGTTTTGTCCATTATAAAGCATATACATTTGCTTCTTCTGATGGCTTAAAATAAAAACATTGATATCACAGTGTTACATACACCTAAATATGTTGCCTAATCATTCACTGTTGTACCCCAATAAAACATCACTTTTCCCTGTACACTACATTATGTATACTTTTGTCCTGGGATTGCATTTTTCTATAGTTTTTAAAATTTTTAATGTTCCTATTCATAATGACTCCAAGGAAGATTTTACCTTAATCTACCACATATCAGTGCACAGTAAATTGGAATGAGCATTTGTCATGCCCTAAGTGACAAGTACAAGGGCGTCACTTTGTTTTGAAAAGTGGTGGGGATGTTACGGTTCTGAGCAGGGACTGGACCCAAATGCACAACTCAACACAACCAAGGAATTTCCAATAGTTCCAATAATTTATTGCTTCGACAAAACCTCCTGAAGCATAAGGAGAGAGACAGACAAGACAAAACCAGACAGAGTGGAGTCGGCACGAACTGTAAGGTGTCGGTGGGGGAAGGACCCAAACGCAGGCAGGAATATGAAAAAAACGAAGTTTATTCAGGGCAAGGCAGCAATCCGTGGTAAAACAGGCTGGGTCAAAAACCAGGGAGACAGGGCAACGGTACAAAACACAGTCCAAAAGAGTAGTCAAGGAACAGGCAGGGGTCAAACCGGGGAAGGCACAGCAAAAGCACAAAATCAGGATCCAAAGACAGGGTTGCGAGAACACAGGCAGGAGTCCAAAACCGGGGAGGCGTAGAAGGAACACAAAGAAAACAAAACAGACTGGATACAAAAACAAAACAACAATAGGCAAAGGACTTGGGAAACAAAAACTAGAAAACAGAATAAACAAAACAACTCGGGCAGAAACTCGGAAAAACAGACGGTAACACAGAAGCAGAATATCATAAGGAACTCACGAAGAACACTGAAATGACAAGGTATATATACACAGAGGGAGACAGACATAATGGGAATCAGGTGTGTAGAAGCAGGGGAGGGGAGATTGCTCACAGGTGAGAACAGTGAGGGTTAACAGGGACCAATAAAACAATGACAGGGGAAACGTAAGACACGGACTGGAATACACATAGACACAATGATAACAAACGGCCTGGAGTTAGCAGGTAAACAAGTGCACAGCTCAGATTAGAAGAACACGAAAGTGGACACATATGCAGAGAATGCGAAATCACAGATCAATGCAGGGATAGGATAACGAGGAGGGAAATGACAGCTGCAGGTAGAAACTCAAGATGAATTAGTAATGTTAGTAGTGAACTCTAGAACCCTAATGTTAGTAGGTTAGTATTATATACACATGTTAGTTTGTTAGCAGGTTAGTATTAAATCTAATCTAACAGTTAGTATGATTAGTACATTAGTATTATATACAAATATAAATAAAGTCAGAAGGAAGAAAACGAGATATACGAAATACAGAAGAAACCTGAATGTTCCCAAAATCACCCGAATAGTGCAATGACAAAGACAGGGGGTGGAATCTCAGAAACATGGAACGCGGACTGACAATCGCGAGGGAAAGAAAACAGGAAAAATAATAACAAATAAAGAAATAAGACACAGATTACAGGATCCTAACACGAACAGCTGCAGGATAGCAGAGCTGGAGCACTGGCTGGATGCACACACAGCAGCAGGCTTGCAGAACTGGAGCACAGGCAGGATGCACGCACAGCAGCAGGCTTGCAGGACTGGAGCACAGGCAGGATGCACACACAGCTGTAGGTGGACAGAACTGGAGCACAAGCAGATTGCACAGACAGCTGCAGGCTGGTAGACTTGGAAGCAGAACAGAGTTAGTAACAGCGAGGCAGGACAGAATGAACAGTGTGTTGACGCTGTTCCTGGCGAGAGCTAATTAAAGCTGGACAACACTGGAAAATAGTTAATGCTGATTCAAACTAGAGTTTCTAGCAGGCAAGACAGGACTAGATACTGAGTATCCAACGAGACAAGACCAGGGTATTACTACAAAGAGACTTAACGAACTGGCACAGGACAAAGAACACAGGGGTGACTAAACACAAAAGTTAATCTGTAACAATTAAGTGCAGCGTGCGAATGTATGCGCAAGTGATTAACAGAGCAGAGTGCAGCGTGCAAATGTGTGCGTGAGTGATTAACGGACCAGAGAGTGTGCAGAATGCATGCGGAGAGAAGGAAATGGATAGGCGGACACAGAGCAGTGGAACAGAGTGACACGAAAGGGAAATCCACGCCCAGACTGCAGCACGGGGGAAACAATCAGGAATACAAACAAACACGATACGAGAGGAAACAGGTAAAACACGGGACACAGAAGGACGGGAGTGAGAGCATCACAGGGGACACTTTTTTCAGATAAAAAATATTCGATGGACCCACCCCCCCCCCCCCCCCCCCCCCCCCCGCGCAATACACTAGTACCGTGCTATCTGTTAGCAACACCTGTAGATACAAGATTTACACTGACAGGCTACAGCCTAATCACAACCATCAGGACAATATCAACACCAGATATATTCATACAGGATTTACACTGACAGGCTACAGACTATTATCACAACCTTCAGGACAATATCAATCAACAAAATTGGCCATTTCAAAAAGTGGTGGGGACATGTCCCCAGCGTAAATTACACCTATGGACAAGTATATACGCCATAGCCTATATTATGTATGATAAAATGAACATAAAATAGTATTCCACCATCTGCAAAATGCTGCCAAATGTTCTATCTTCAATGAACATCGGTAGTCTACATCCAAAATAAATTTAACGATTGCACTACAGTATGTGAAATGCACTCAAAATGCGAAAATAACAATAGAGCTATCAAACATATTTGAAAGACAGTGCACGAGTGTAAACACGAACGTACGTATGTAGCCAGCAAGACCAACGGCATTTTTGAAGCAAAAATACTTACATATCGAGAAAGAGAAACTCCCCTCCCTAATACGTTTGCGTAATACCAGACCGTTAAAACGAAAACTGCCGTTACGCTGGGCTGTAGTAAATTGTTCAAAGCACCCAAAAAGACATGGCATATACTGTTGCTAAGGTTATAAAGTACTCTATTGGATAAAAAAGCCGACAATTAAACCGGAATGAACTGTAATGAATGAGACAGGCTTGCAGGGCATGGGGGTATTATGAGTCGACGTTTCAGATAGTGTAATAGCGGTATAAAGTGTTGTATATTTCTCAAATCGATTGTACCAGTCAATAAATGACCACTGAATTTTGAAAGGAACATCTCGATGTGTAAAACCAATGGTATGATTGTATATTTATTTCATATTTAGTAGCATATATTGCTAGTAGAATACATGGTAGAATGAGACAATACTTTCACAGTTTATTTTGCATTTGAGTGAGCAGGGCTTTTCACGGCTTTTCTGGCATACGATCAGGCTATTTTTGGGTTTATCTTATTGCTATGACGGAAATCAAATTTTATATGATGAATAAATATATTTATGAACTCAAACATAGACGCTATTGTCCACTATGTCATGTATGGGTAGGTATACACTAGGTGGGGGGTTGCTTGTTAAATGGACTTGCTGGGGAAATAGTGACACTTAGAAACTCCGTATTCGGCAGAAATCGCCACGAATCGTCTACCAATAAAGTTAAAACACAGAGTTTGTGATTTCCACTAATAGTTTGGCTGCAGGAGCAACGAATGTCTCAGTTGAGCAAAAAGGTGGCGACGGCGTCACCTTCACTATGCATCTACGCAAAGGGGTTAAGTGCCATTGGCGCGTGATTATCTACCTCTGGTCCTATGGTTTCACACCTAACGTAGTGCACATTTCTTTTCCATCAAATATTAACTCCTCTCAGGATAACAGGTGAAATACGTGTGAATTTGTTTGATTTACAAGACAGAATTAGTTTTTTCCCCCATAAATTTAAGGTGGACTGGAAAATCTGAATAATGAGTATGTAAAGTAGTATGTATGCACATAAAAGCAGAAAGCAGTGATTTCTAAATTCTCTTTTACATATATTTAATTGAAAACAGTACAAAAAAAAGATATTTAAAGGGATTGCCAACTCTGCTGAAAAAGTGGTTTTCTTTGACATTACTCCTCATTATTTAAATAATCATCCACCAAGATTTCAGATTTCACGTTTAAAAACGTCTACAGCTGAAAAAAATTAAGATTGAATAGTGTCACTTTCTGCCGACGATGCAGTCCTCAGGACTGGGTGGGCGTGAAAGCTAGTTAATAATCAGGCCATGCCCAAGAGCCTCTAGGCAAGTTATGTGCAGACTCGGAAATGCAAACACCATTTAGCAAAACAAACGATAGCTAAATAGCCTAAAAAAGAAAGTGCGTGGTGCAAGTTGCAATCGTACCATATGTTTCAGCCACTGAACTAAAGACGATCCGTTCACATAATAATACTAATGTTAAGCTCAGAGACCCATGTCTTTCAAACAGCATAGCTTGCGTATTAGCTAACCTCCTTTCAGCAGTCAATCGGACTAATGCACTTACTTCAGCTTCGAAAAATACCTCACAGTAATACGCAAACAGGTTTTCTTTTGCCATGACATTTGTGAAAGACAAACCAGAGGAAAACACACATCGAACAAGAAAGTTGTTTACTGTTGTAGCCTGCTAAAGCGTCCCTCGCTGCAACCCTCTGGTGAAGGGGAAGGCATAAAGAATTTTCAGATAGTTAATCATTGGCTGATAGGATTTTGATGACGTCCCGAAGTCCATTTTAATCCCGCCCACTCAAAATCCTTGCCTGATCAATTACAGGCAATGGTGAAAAAAAAGGAAGGCTGTCATGGTTTGCGCCTGCCTTTCCTTAGTTCTGCGGTCGTTTGTTCTTTTCTTTTCAACAGGGCATTTATTTTTTTTCTTCTGTGTTCCACGCTGGGGTTTCCTTTTTTTCCGGCACTTAGTGAGAGCACCTGTTTCAGATTTCCTGTCTCTATTTAAGCCCAGGATTTCCTTCTTCCGGTGCTTGGTTGTTATTCGCTCATTTTGACACTAAGCCAGTAAGGTATAGGTAGGCACTCTAAGCAGACCTCTTTTCTCCATCACCCTGCTTTGGACTTGCCTTTTTGTGCTTTAGACACTTAAAGGATACACGCTTTCCTTTGCATTTTCTGTCCCTCGCTCCTGCTACCGTTCTAGTCTCTCTGAGATAGCTTTCTTTTCCATTTCTATTTACCTCTCTTTATTTCCTTGTTTTCTCTCTATCAAGAGTGAGAGGTATTTTCCTTTACTTTTATTTTCTCGAGCCTACGAGCCTTGTTCGCCCGTTTGTTTTCGGGTCGCTATTATTTCTCCCTTTTTCAGTCTCCTCTGTATTGCTCTCCGGCTTTGAGAGTAGGAGCTGTTTTTTCTTTCTCAGTTTTTTTCCCCTATTCGCGGATTCTGTCCGCTTCATTGGTGTTCATAGTTGAACACTTTAAGAATCCCTTTAAGAATCTGGTCCTCCGAACCATTCGCCTCCCCCTTACAAAGGCATATCTTAATTTAGGCACATCACGTAGTACTGATATTTTAGTTATGTTTATTCCACCCCAGGATGACAACAATTAACCATTGAAAAGCTGAATCATCGATTTGAGTTGGCAGCATAGACTGTATAAAAATATGGAGAAAGCCACTGTGACATCACCCATTGCCTTTCCACGGCCTCGTAAAAACTGAACTGAAGCTCGGATGTCTTTTTCGCCGCCCGTTTGTACAAACTGCGCCTGCTCCATGGAGCCGAAGAGGACTCAACCTGTCCCTCTGATTGGTCCTGAACAAATGTTAATACCCTGTCCAAACGACACAATATTTTTAAAAATCAGCACATGCAGAGGCATTAGGTGAAGGAAAGGCACCTATTGCAATTAAATTTTTTTGTGGGAAAAATTTATTGACTGAGTATTTTGACCACATTGCTGCCATTGACTTACATGGTGAAAGACCTATACTGGAGCCAATCACAGTGGCGCTAGTGAGCAACGGCACAATTGCCGCTCCCAGCCCAACCAGGAAGTGAGCTTCAAAAGAAAGCCCAGTCTTGGCCCCTTGGTTGGCAGTCCCTTTAATGTTTTACCTTATCAACTTTATTGATTTTTGTAAATATAGCTAATTCCAAATTTTATGCCTGCAACACGTTCCAAAAAAGTTGGGACAGGGAAAAAAGAAAAAAAAGCGATACTATAACCTCTCTGCATTTGAATGGATCTCTATGGGAATTTGGGGTTGGGACTAGATTAAGCTGTAAATTACATGGGAATAGTATGGAACCTGTGGTTGGCTAAATGGCTGTAAGTCATCAAGGGTCTGAGGTATCAAACGAGCCTCAAACCATCACTCTGCTGCCAGATATGCAGTAGATATGGATGGACAACTTGAAGGGTTGATTCTCATGACTTATTTTGTCCATAGATTTCAATAGGAAAATGAGGCAGTAGAGATAACCCTTAAAGTGATCCATCCACATCTGCATATCTGGCAGCAGAATGATGGTTTGAGGCTCGTTTGATACCTCAGACCCTTGATGACTTAGGCTAATATTTAAATTCACAAGTCATATCAAAAAAGGATGCCAGCACTACTTGGATATATTTTTATTATGCAATCATGGTCATTTAGTTGGTTTTTCTATTTTAATCAATGCTTGACTTGCGTTGTTGATTACAGGTCATGTGTTGATAGTTCTCTTCCAAACCACACAGTTTTAGTATGTGAGGAAAGGGCCGACTGGCCTACTGACCAGTTACCGCTTTAAGCCATTAATCCTTGTGTCGGTCAAAAAAGTTAAACCCTTTTCTGATTTTAACAGCACAGTAATTCACAGATTTATTGATGAATGACAGGTTGTTTCTCAGTGAAAAATAGATTTAGGGTTTAAAATTCAAGGGGTCCAGGGAGGGTGGGTCATTTTTCACCCTGTGGACATGGGGTGCATACATAATATGAAGACAACACAAGGGTTAAGTCAGAAATAGTGATGTATGCCATGAAGAATAAAAGTTCCATATTCACATTGTGGTATACTGCAAACGATTACATAGAGAAGTTAAAAAAAACAAAAAGGTTTTAAATTAAAGACTGACTTAATTGGTGAAAGTTTGGACACATGATCACTAAACCTAAGCATTTGGTAGGTAATGAAGAATTCAAAGACAAAGCAAATTATACTGAGCCAAACCCGCATTGTGTTAATATGTTTAAGGAAAAAATTATGAAAGAAATGAAACGCATGTGTTCAGCAACCTAATTAGGAGCCAATTCATTGACCGCAATCTTTAATTTGATAATTTAAAAAGTTTTGTTACATCTTTTTATGTACTGCAATATAGCACAATAAGCACAACATGAACATGGCACTTTTATTCTTCATGACATGCATAGCTATTTCTGACATAATGTGGCTTAAGAGGGTATATAATCCCTCTAAACATAAAATGCACCTAATTAAGAAAAAATAACAGTTTTGGAGTGCAACTGTAGTTGGACCAGAAACTAGCATACACAGGAGGACCCCAGGACAGAGTTTGAGAACACTGTTGTAGATGATCTTAACACAATGCTGAAATTACTATTAGTAATTTACTGTATAAATGTAGTCTGTTAGGTCATAGAATTTTTAAGCATGTACTCCCTCTATTGGTTAAAGATAGAATGTACAGAACAGTACTAAATCAGTAGTCCTAGAAATCTACTTTATTATAAGCAATTATCTTTGACACACCATACAAGCATTAAAAATGTGTCAATTTATTATTCTTTTTTTGTCAATTAAGCCTAAATATAAATGTCAGTATATTTTACAAAAGACATCTATACCATGTATAAAAGCTGTGTGGAATTCTAACATCATTGTTCAAGTTTCCCCATGTTTAGGCTTCTCGAGGGAGATGTAGACAAGCCTTTGGCGCCACCCAAAGGACGTGCCTGGAACTGATCCTCTATTAAAATGGCCAGAACTATGATCAGCATTGAGAGTACATAATCACATGTTTAGCAGGCTTGGCCCTAACCAGTGGCGCATGGCAAACAGGATGAGGATTTATTCCATATCCCTGATATCCAATTTGTGATTTCCCACTAGTTGCCTGTTTTTCACAACATTTAGTCTTAGTAGTTAAACGAAACCATTTTGATATCTAGTCATGCATTTTGAGCCACTAGTTAGACTTTTATTGCACTTGTTACATCACAAACCTTACCAGTTGCACAACAGTGCCGACTACATTACATTACATTACATTACATTACATTCATTTAGCAGACGCTTTTATCCAAAGCGACGTACAGTAAGTGCATACAGAGACATCAAGATCACTACAGAACAGACAAGACAAAGCACATCCTTCCCATAATGTAGCAGCTATCCCTAGTAATGAACGTTGACTGTAGTTCACAGTAAGCTGTGGGTAAATCAGCAATACTACACTTCTATTCTAAATACTATTATAAACTATAATAAACAGACAGGAAAACACAGGGAACTAGTAAACACAGAGAACTGATATTCCTAGGTTAGGATATCAGTCAAGGTGGAGTCTGAAGAGGTGTGTCTTCAGGCCTCGACGGAATGCAGGCGGGGTTGGAGTAGAACGTAGGGGAATGGGAAGTTCATTCCACCACTGAGGAGCTAAGGTGGAAAAACTCCGCAGTCGGGACGAGCGAGAGCCTTTGACACGGAGGGGGGGAAGTGCCAGTCGCCCTGCTGTAGAAGAGCGAAATGGTCGAGCAGGAACATAGTTCTGGATTAAGTCCTGCAGGTAGGCGGGGCCTGTCCTATTGGCTGCAGTGTAGGCCAGGGTCAGAACTTTGAACCTGATCCTGGCTGCAACTGGCAGCCAGTGGAGTGACCTCAGCAGGGGGGTTACATGTGAAAATTTCGGGAGGTTGAACACAAGCCGGGCAGCTGCATTCTGGATCAGTTGGAGGGGCAGAATGGTGCAGGCCGGTAGGCTTGCGAGCAGAGAGTTGCAGTAGTCCAGGCGTGAGGTGACCATGGTCTGGACAAGAAGCTGGGTGGAGTAGGTCGTCAGGTACGGTCGAATCCTCCTGATGTTGTACAGGAGGAACCTGCAGGACCGAGCCATCGCCCTGATGTGCTCTTTGAAGTCCAGCCGGTCGTCCAGGACCACCCCCAGGTTCCTTGCAGAGCGGGAGGCAGCCATCACGGTCCCGTCAATGGTGATGGAGAGGTCATGTAGTGGGGAGGTCTTGTACGGCATGAAGAGGAGCTCTGTCTTGTCAAGGTTGAGCTTCAGGTGATGGGTAGCCATCCACTCAGAGATGTCAGTCAGACAAGCAGATATCCTCTCCTTAACCTGTGGGGTAGAGGGAGGGAAAGAGAAGAAGAGTTGAGTATCATCAGCATAGCTATGGTATGAGAAGCCATGTGAATGAATTACTGAGCCAAGAGACTTAGTATACATAGAGAACAGCAGATGACCCAGTACAGATCCCTGCGGGACTGCTGTAGACAGGGGATGGGGAGCAGAGACGGAACCCTTCCAGGAGACTTGATAGGATCTATCAGTGAGATACGATACAAACCAAGAGAGGGCAGTTCCAGAAATGCCCATCTCAGCGAGTGTGGAGATCAGGAGTTTGTGGTTGACCGTGTCGAATGCCGCAGACAGGTCAAGGAGAATCAGAACAGAGGAGAGAGAGGAGGCTCTAGCAGTGGCGAGTGCCTCCGTCACAGCCAGGAGAGCAGTTTCAGTGGAGTGGCCGGTTCTGAAGCCGGACTGATGCGGGTCAAGCAGGTTGTTCTGGTGGAGAAAAACAGACAGTTGGTTAAGGACAGCACGTTCAATTGTTTTGGACAGGAAGGGCAAGAGAGATACAGGACGGTAGTTCCTGACATCAGTGGGATCCAAGCTAGGTTTTTTAAGGAATGGTGTTACACAGGCAGTTTTAAAGGCAGCAGGAACATGGCCACAGATTAGGGAGGTGTTAATAATGGAGGACAGATATGGAAGGAGCTCAGCAGATATAGACTGGAGGACTGCTGAAGGTATGGGGTCTAGTGGACAGGTGGTTGCGCGATGGCACGTCACCAGCTGGAGCACATCTGAGTCCTCCAGAATCTTGAAGGACGACAGTGTAGCGATGGGTTCAGTATGGGGGATGTGGGGTGTATGCATGAAGGAGTTCCGGATCACGGCCACCTACCCCACAAAGTGGGTCAGGAAGTCATCTGCAGAGAGGGAGGAGGGTGAAGGGGGTGGAGGGGGGGTGAGCAGGGAGGAGAAGGTGGAAAAGAGTTTACGTGGGTTAGATACACATGCAGACTGGAAAATAAAAGTTTTAGACTAGTGGCACCACAGCAGAACTGGTCAGCCTTTCAACTCACTAATGGTCTTTTAAGCCTAACATGTTGCAATTAAAGCAGCACTAGTTCACTAGTGAAGTAGCAACAGTGTATCATGTTAACTAGTTAAATTGCATAGAGTCCATATTTGTATATAATCGCCTAACTAGTTCACTAGTTACATACACTTCTCTTCACTAGTTTACGATTAAAGCCAATGTGCCCACTAGTTAACTAGTTACGTTAGCACATCAACCAGTAAACTAGTTGTAGCAAAATGCTAATTAGGAGGCTGTAAAGGGGCGTACAAGGAAGTTGCCTATTGTAAGATGATTTGATGAAGGTGTCGGCTGTAGGCTACAATTGCCAATTGTTAGATTGTTAGATTGAACGCTGATCATATTATTTGCTTTGCTAGTTTGTGTTTGTTCCGCGATTGGCTGTTTGCTAGATTGTTAGATTGACTAGGCTGTTAGTTTTGTGTTATTGTGCTTTTTAACTGGTAGTCCTTATTGATCGGTGCTTGCGAAGTGTCTCACACAGCTGTAAACCACTTGCAATCAGCTGTGTGCATTTCAAAAGACGTCTGGAAGAGCGACACTAGTGTCGCTCCGTCACAGTTTATGTGTGTTCTCCCTATCCATCTCCCTCTCCCTGTCTGCTCTCTTCCTTTTAGAACCCGCTTCCGACGACGTGGCCCTCCACGGCGACGCAACCCGTCCAACCTCCGCCACCCCTCGCTGACTCCCTGCGACGAGAACTTCACCGTCGCGGGGGGGCTCTGGAACTGCCAGTCTGCCACACGGAAAGCAGACTTCATCTCCGGCTATGCCTCCTTCCTGTCCCTCCAGTTTCTCGCCCTCACCGAAACCTGGATCACACCGGACAACACGGCAACTCCCGCTGCCCTCTCCTCCTCCTTCTCCTTCTCTCACACCCCCCGGCCGTCTGGTCGCGGAGGTGGTACTGGTTTGCTACTCTCCCCCTCATGGTCATTTTCTGTTCTCCCCCTCTCTGATATATCTATTACTAGTTTTGAATACCACTCTATGTTAATCAACCACCCTATTAACCTGTACATTATAGTTTATCGCCCTCCAGGTCCCCTGGGGTGCTTCCTCGATGAGCTCGACACCCTGCTCAGCTCCTTCCCAGAGGACGGCACCCCGCTGATCCTCCTGGGAGACTTCAACATCCATCCAGATGCCTCCCAGTCTGCAGCCTTCCTACCACTTCTCCGCTCCTTTAACCTCACCCTCCAACCCTCCCCCCAACCCACAAGGCTGGCAACCTCCTAGACCTGGTATTCCAGAGGAACAGCCCCTGCTCTGATCTCACTGTAACCCCTCTCCATACCTCTGATCACCACTTCATTTCTTTCTCTCTTCCTCTTGTTCCACACCACCCCCCCCCCTCCCCCCACCCCCACTGTCTCTGTCCGCTGTAACCTCTGCTCCCTCTCACCCTCCTCTCTTGCTCCCTGTGTCACTGCTTCCCTCCCCCCTCTCAAATCCTTCTCAACTCCCCATCGACTCTGCATCCGACACCCTGCTCACAGCTCTCTCCACATCACTTAACTCTCTCTGCCCTCTTGTCTCTAGGCCCACACGGCCATCTCCTCCCTGCCCGTGGATGTCCGATGCCCTGCGCACCTCCAGGGCCGGTCTTCGTGCAGCAGAGAGGATGTGGAGGAAATCCAGAGACGCATCAGACCTCTCCTCCTACCAGTCTCTCCTAGCAGCGTTCTCTATAAGGTAACTTACTATCACACTAAAATTCACAAATACAGTTCTAACCCCCGTCAATTGTTCTCCATCTTCTCCTCCCTCCTCAGCAAATCCCCTCCTGCTCCTCAATCCTCGTTCACTGCAGACGACTTCGCAGATTTCTTTGATGAGAAGATCGCAGACATCCGCAGTTCCTTCAGCCCCTCAGCCCCTCTCTCTATGCCCCCCCCCCCCTGTTCCCCCACTCCCCCTCCCCTCACGGACACTGTTATCCACTCTCCTCCTATCTCTACCCCTTCTGTGTCCCCCCCCTGCTTCTCCACCTTTTCTCCCCTGTCTGATACCGATGTATCCCACCTCCTACTCTCCCATCGCCCCACTACCTGTGCCCTCGACCCTATCCCTTCATCTCTCCTCCAGGCAATCACCCCAGATATCCTCCCGTTTGTGACCTCTCTGGTGAACTCCTCCCTGACCTCTGGCTGCTTCCCCTCATCCTTCAAGAGAGCCCACATCACCCCGATCCTGAAAAAACCCATGCTGGACCCCTCCAACATCCAAAACTACAGACCGGTATCTCTTCTTCCTTTTCTTTCCAAAACTATTGAACGTGCTGTTTCTAACCAACTGTCTTCTTTCCTTACCCAGAACAACCTACTAGACCCCCACCAGTCCGGCTTCAGACCTGGCCACTCAACGGAGACCGCACTCCTCTCCGTCAGCGAAATGCTTCACGCAGCTCGGACAGCCTCCCTCTCCTCTGTGCTAATACTCCTAGACCTCTCTGCCGCCTTCGACACCGTAGATCACTCCATCCTCCTGTCGTCCCTGTCTGCAGCGGGGATCGGCGGCTCGGCCCTGGCCTGGATTGAGTCCTACCTCTCGGAGCGCTCCTCCCAGGTTGCCTGGGCTGGTAAAGTATCGGCACCCCGTCCCCTTACCACAGGAGTCCCCCAGGGCTCAGTCCTTGGTCCCCTCCTTTTCTCCACCTACACCAAATCCCTTGGCCCTGTTATCACTGCTCATGGTTTTTCTTACCACTGCTATGCTGACGATACTCAACTCTTTCTCTCCTTCTCATCCTCTGACACTCAGGTGTCAGCCCGCATCTCCGCTTGCCTGAGAGACATCCAGAGCTGGATGGACAACCACTATCTGAAGCTCAATCTAGGCAAGACTGAGCTCATTTACATTCCTGCTCTAACCTCTCCCCCTCTCAATCTCTCCATTTCCCTAGGGGACACTCCACTGACCCCAACACCCTGTGCCAGGAACCTCGGAGTGGTGATGGACAACAGGCTGTCCCTCTCTGAGAACATCGCAGTGGTAACCCGGGCGTGCAGGTTCTTCCTGTACAACATCAGGAGAATCCGCCCTTTCCTCACCACCCACTCAACCCAGCTCCTGGTCCAAGCGATGGTGCTGTCCCGCCTAGACTACTGCAACTCTCTCCTGGCTGGCCTGCCAGCATCGGCCATCAGACCCCTTCAGCTTATCCAGAACGCAGCAGCGCGCCTGGTCTTCAACCTCCCCCGACACTCCCATGTCACCCCCCTGCTCATTGACCTCCACTGGCCACCTGTGATGGCTCGCATCAAATTCAAAACATTGGTGCTCGCCTTCCAGGCAGTCCGAGGATCAGCCCCTCCATACCTCCAAAAGCTCATCAGACCCTACACACCTACCAGATCCCTGCGTTCCGCCTCCTCAGGACGACTGGTATCCCCCCCACTTCATACTAGCACCCGGTCTCGACGTCTGTCCTGGCCCCACGGTGGTGGAATGAGCTCCCCGTGGAGGTCAGAACAACAGAAAGTCTGACCGCCTTCAAGCGCAGATTGAAGACTCACCTCTTTAAGCTGCACCTCTCTCCACCCCTCCCTACCTCCTTGTGACCTCCCTTGATTGTGTTTTATAAATCCTTGTTTAAGTGGTTCAAGCTTCTAGTTTAATACTTGTAAGGTTACTTATTGGCTTACTGTTGTGCACGCCAATTATTGATATCGTGTGCCCCCCCCCCCCCCCCAAAAAAAAAAATAATATATATATCATACTGACTGCGCCTGGTGTTTGAATTCGTATATACCTTTAGGGTTGTTTTAACGCACTTGTTTCAGGTTGGAAAATGCACTAATGTACGTCGCTCTGGATAAGAGCGTCTGCCAAATGTCTAAAATGTAAATGTAAATGTAAATGCCAAGATATGACAGTTTTGGACGTGAAAATCGAGTTTCCAAGGCTGTGGCTGTGTCTGAATCAGAGCCCCATTTACTGTGTCCTGTCTCCTGTCCTGTGTACAGTGTTCTGGCAGATGTGTGCTGTTTAAAGTGCACTGTTTAGTATGCAAAAGAAATATCCTCTGTACTATTTACTGTACTGTGGAAGATGTGTTTGTGGTCATGTAGTGTTTACATAAGCATATCAAATTCAAACAACAATGGATGAGCGAAAATCTTCTGAGAAATGCCAGAAATCAAAATGTGTTGGTTAGCATTGGCTTATAATAGAACGTAAACAAACAATGACACAATCGGACAATACAGTATGTGTGTAAACTCTCTGTGCTGTACAGGTATGTGGTAAACTCTGTGTGCTGTACAGGTGGGTGGTAAATGTGTGCTGTACAGGTGGGTGGTAAATGTGTGCTGTACAGGTGTGTGTAAACTGTATTCTGCACAGGTGTGTGGTAAACTGTGTGCTATACAGGTGTGTGGTAAATTGTGTGCTATACAGGTGTGTGGTAAACTGTGCTGTATATGTGTGTGGTAAACTATGTGCTGTACTGGTGTGTGGTAAACTGTGCTGTACAGGTATGTAGTAAACTCTGTGTGCTGTACTGGTGTGTGGTAAACTGTGCTGTACAGGTGTGTGGTAAACTATGTGTGCTGTACAGGTGTGTGGTAAACTGTGTGCTGTACAGGTATGTGGTAAACTGTGCTGTACAGGTGTGTATAAACTGTGCTGTACAGGTGTGTGGTAAACTGTGTGCTGTACAGGTGGGTGTTAATGTCTGTGTGCTGTACAGGTGTGCGGTAAGTTGTGTGCTATACAAGTGTGTGTTAATGTCTGTGTGCTGTACAGGTGTGTGGTAAACTGTGTGCTGTACAGGTGTGTATAAACTCTGTGCTGCACATGTGTGTAGTAAACTCTGAATGCTGTACAGGTGTGTGGTAAACTGTGTGCTATACAAGTGTGTGTTAATGCCTGTGCTGTACAGGTGTGTAATAAACTCTGTGCTGTACAGGTATGTGGTAAACTGTGTGCTGTACAAGTGTGTGTTAATGTCTGTGTGCTGTACAGGTATGTAGTAAACTCGGCATGCTGTGCAGGTGTGTGGTAAACTGTGTGCTGTACAGGTGTGTATAAACTGTGCTGCACAGGTATGTGGTAAACTGTGTGCTGTACAGGTGTGTGGTAAACTGTGGTAACCTCTGTGTGCTGTACAGGTATGTGGTAAACTATGTGTGCTGTACAGGTGTGTGGTAAACTGTGGTAAAGTCTGTATGCTGTACAGGTATGTGGTAAACTGTGTGTGCTGTACAGGTGTGTATAAACTGTGCTGTACAGCTATGTGGTAAACTGTGTGCTGTACAGGTGTGTGGTAAACTGTGGTAACCTCTGTGTGCTGTACAGGTATGTGGTAAACTATGTGTGCTGTACAGGTGTGTGGTAAACTGTGGTAAAGTCTGTATGCTGTACAGGTATGTGGTAAACTGTGTGTGCTGTACAGGTGTGTATAAACTGTGCTGTACAGCTATGTGGTAAACTATGTGTGCTGTACAGGTATGTAGTGAACTATGTGTGATGTATAGGTATGTGGTAAACTACGTGTGCTAAACTGTGTGCTGTACAGGTATGTGTGTAAACTCTGTGTGCTGTACAGGTGTGTGGTAAACCCTGTGTGCTGTACAGGTATGTGTGTAAACTATGTGCTGTACAGTTGTGTAAACTCCGTGTGCTGCTGGCGATGCAGCACGTTTCCGCGCTTCTGGCAATGTAGCTATGCTGGCGATGTAGCACTTTTGTGCTCTGCTAGCGATGTAGCACATTTGTGCTCTGCTGGCGGTGTAGCACTTTTGTGCTCTGCTGGCAATGTAGCACTTTTGTACACTGCTGGAGATGTAGCACGTTTGTGCTCTGCTGGCAATGTAGCACTTTTGTGCTCTGCTGGCGATGTAGCACTTTTGTGCTCTGCTAGCGATGTAGCAAAGCTGGCGATGTAGCACCTTTGTGCTCTGCTAGCGATGTAGCAATTTGTGCGCTGCTAGCGATGTAACAACGCTGGCGATGTAGCACTTTTGTGCTCTGCTAGCGATGTAGCACATTTGTGCTCTGCTAGCGATGTAGCACTTTTGTGCGATGCTGGCGATGTAGCTCTTTTGTGCTTTGCTGGCGATGTAGCACTTTTGTGCTCTCCTGGCAATGCAGCTACCCTGGAGATGTAGCACTTTTGTGCACTGCCAGCGATGTAGCACTTTTGTGCGCTGCTGGCAATGTAGCTACCCTGGAGATGTAGCACTTTTGTGCGCTGCTGGCGATGTAGCACTTTTGTGCACTGCGAGCGATGTAGCACATTTGTGGACTGCTAGTGATGTAGCAAAGCTGGCGATGTAGCAAATTTGTGCTCTGCTAGCGATGTAGCAATGCTGGCGATGTAGCACTTTTGTGCTCTGCTAGCGATGTAGCACATTTGTGCACTGCTAGCGATGTAGCACTTTTGTGCTCTGCTAGTGATTTAGCACATTTGTGCGTTGCTAGCGATGTAGCACATTTGTGCTCTGATGGCAATGTAGCACTTTTGTGCTCTGCTGGCGATGTAGCTATGCTGGAGATGCCGCACTTTTGTGCGCTGCTGGCGATGTAGCTACGCTGGAGGTGTCGCACTTTTGTGCTCTGCTGGCGACGTCGCACTTTTGTGCTCTCCTGGCGACGTAGCACTTTTGTGCTCTGCTGGTGAAGTAGCACTTCTGCGCTTTGCTGGCGATGTAGCACTTTTGTGCGCTGCGAGCGATGTAGCAACGCTGGCGATGTAGCACTTTTGTGCTCTGCTAGCGATGTAGCACATTTGTGCACTGCTAACGATGTAGCACTTTTGTGCTCTGCTAGCGATTTAGCACATTTGTGCTCTGATGGCAATGTAGCACTTTTGTGCTCTGCTGGCAATATAGCTACGCTGGTGACTTAGCACTTTTGTGCGCTGCTGGCGATGTATCACTTTTGTGCTCTGCTGGCGATGTAGCACTTTTGTGCTCTCCTGGCAATGTAGCTACCCTGGAGATGTAGCACTTTTGTGCGCTGCCAGCGATGTAGCACTTTTGTGCGCTGCTGGCGATGTAGCACTTTTGTGCTCTGCTGGAGATGTAGCAATTTTGTGGTCTGCTGGCGACGTAGCACTTTTGCGCTCTGCTGGCGACGTAGCACCTTTGTGCACTGCCGGCGATGTAGCACTTTTGTGCTCTCCTGGCAATGTAGCTACCCTGGAGATGTAGCACTTTTGTGCTCTGCTGGAGATGTAGCACATTTGTGCTCCACTGGCAATGTAGCACTTTTGTGCTCTGCTGGCAATGTAGCTAGGCTGGAGTCGTTGCATTTTGTGCTCTGCTGCCGACGTAGCACTTTTGTGCGCTGCTGGTGACGTAGCACTTTTGTGCGCTGCTGGCGATGTAGCACTTTTGTGCTCTCCTGGCAATGCAGCTACCCTGGAGATGTAGCACTTTTGTGCACTGCAATGTAGCTACCCTGGAGATGTAGCACTTTTGTGCGCTGCTGGCGATGTAGCACTTTTGTGCACTGCGAGCGATGTAGCACATTTGTGCACTGCTAGTGATGTAGCAAAGCTGGCGATGTAGCAAATTTGTGCTCTGCTAGCGATGTAGCACATTTGTGCACTGCTAGCGATGTAGCACTTTTGTGCTCTGCTAGTGATTTAGCACATTTGTGCGTTGCTAGCGATGTAGCACATTTGTGCTCTGATGGCAATGTAGCACTTTTGTGCTCTGCTGGCGATGTAGCTATGCTGGAGATGCCGCACTTTTGTGCGCTGCTGGCGATGTAGCTACGCTGGAGGTGTCGCACTTTTGTGCTCTGCTGGCGACGTCGCACTTTTGTGCTCTCCTGGCGACGTAGCACTTTTGTGCTCTGCTGGTGAAGTAGCACTTCTGCACTTTGCTGGCGATGTAGCACTTTTGTGCGCTGCGAGCGATGTAGCAACGCTGGCGATGTAGCACTTTTGTGCTCTGCTAGCGATGTAGCACATTTGTGCACTGCTAACGATGTAGCACTTTTGTGCTCTGCTAGCGATTTAGCACATTTGTGCGTTGCTAGCGATGTAGCACATTTGTGCTCTGATGGCAATGTAGCACTTTTGTGCTCTGCTGGCAATATAGCTACGCTGGTGACTTAGCACTTTTGTGCGCTGCTGGCGATGTATCACTTTTGTGCTCTGCTGGTGATGTAGCACTTTTGTGCTCTCCTGGCAATGTAGCTACCCTGGAGATGTAGCACTTTTGTGCGCTGCCAGCGATGTAGCACTTTTGTGCGCTGCTGGCGATGTAGCACTTTTGTGCTCTGCTGGAGATGTAGCAATTTTGTGGTCTGCTGGCGACGTAGCACTTTTGCGCTCTGCTGGCGACGTAGCACCTTTGTGCACTGCCGGCGATGTAGCACTTTTGTGCTCTCCTGGCAATGTAGCTACCCTGGAGATGTAGCACTTTTGTGCTCTGCTGGAGATGTAGCACATTTGCGCTCCACTGGCAATGTAGCACTTTTGTGCTCTGCTGGCAATGTAGCTAGGCTGGAGTCGTTGCATTTTGCGCTCTGCTGCCGACGTAGCACTTTTGTGCGCTGCTGGTGACGTAGCACTTTTGTGCGCTGCTGGCGATGTAGCACTTTTGTGCTCTCCTGGCAATGTAGCTACCCTGGAGATGTAGCACTTTTGTGCGCTGCTAGCAATGTAGCACTTTTTTGCTCTGCTGGAGATGTAGCAATTTTGTGCTCTGCTGGCGACGTAGCACTTTTGCGCACTGCTGGCGATGTAGCACTTTTGTGCGCTGCTGGCCATGTAGCACTTTTGTGCTCTGCTGGAGATGTATCACTTTTGTGCTCTGGTGGTGATGTAGCTACCCGGGAGATGTAGCACTTTTGTGCGCTGCTGGCGATGTAGCACTTTTGTGCGCTGCTGGCGATGTAGCACTTTTGTGCGCTGCTGGCGATGTAGCACTTTTGTGCGCTGCTGGCGATGTAGCACTTTTGTGCTCTCCTGGCAATGTAGCTACCCTGGAGATGTAGCACTTTTGTGCTCTCCTGGCGATGTAGCAGTTTGTGCTCTGCTGGCGAAGTCAAACTTTTGTTCGCTGCTGGCGATGTAGCACTTTTGTGCTCTCCTGGAGATGTAGCACTTTTCTGTGATGCTGGCGATGTAGCACTTTTGTGCTCTGCTGGAGATAGCAATTTTGTGCTCTGCTGGAGATGTAGCAATTTTGTGCTCTACTGGCGACGTAGCCCTTTTGCGCTCTGCTGGCGATGTAGCACTTTTGTGCGCTGCCGGCAATGTAGCACTTTTGTGCTCTCCTGGCAATGTAGCTACCCTGGAGATGTAGCACTTTTGTGCGCTGCCAGCGATGTAGCACTTTTGTGCTCTCCTGGCAATGTAGCTACCCTGGAGATGTAGCACTTTTGTGCTCTCCTGGCGATGTAGCAGTTTGTGCTCTGCTGGCGAAGTCAAACTTTTGTTCGCTGCTGGCGATGTAGCACTTTTGTGCTCTCCTGGAGATGTAGCACTTTTCTGTGATGCCAGCGACATAGCACTTTTGTGCACTGCTGGTGATGTAGCACATTTGTGCTCTGCTGGAGATGTAGCAATTTTGTGCTCTACTGGCGACGTAGCCCTTTTGCGCTCTGCTGGCGATGTAGCACTTTTGTGCGCTGCCGGCGATGTAGCACTTTTGTGCTCTGCTGGCGACGTAGAACTTTTGCGCTCTGCTGGCGATGTAGCTACCCAGGAGATGTAGCACTTTTGTGCGCTGCCAGTGATGTAGCACTTTTGTGCTCTCCTGGCAATGTAGCTACCCTGGAGATGTAGCACTTTTGTGCGTTGCCGGCGATGTAGCACTTTTGTGCGCTGCTGGCGATGTAGCACTTTTGTGCGCTGCTGGTGATGTAGCACTTCTGCGCTCTGCTGGCGATGTAGCACTTTTGTCCGCTGCTGGTGATGTAGCACTTCTGCGCTCTGCTGACGATGTAGCACTTTTGTGCTCTGCTGGCAATGTAGCTATGCTGGCGATGTAGCACTTTTGTGCGCTGCTGGCGATGTAGCACTTTTGTGCTCTCCTGGCAATGTAGCTACCCTGGAGATGTAGCACTTTTGTGCACTAGCGGCGATGTAACACTTTTGTGCGCTGCTGGCGATGTAGCAGTTTTGTGCGCTGCTGGCGATGTAGCACTTTTGCGCTCTGCTGGCGATGTAGCACTTTTGTGTGCTGCTGGCGAAGTAGCACTTTTGTGATCTGCTGAAGATGTAGCACTTTTGTGCTCTGCTAGCGATTTAGCACATTTGTGCGTTGCTAGCGATGTAGCACATTTGTGCTCTGATGGCAATGTAGCACTTTTGTGCTCTGCTGGCAATATAGCTACGCTGGTGACTTAGCACTTTTGTGCGCTGCTGGCGATGTATCACTTTTGTGCTCTGCTGGTGATGTAGCACTTTTGTGCTCTCCTGGCAATGTAGCTACCCTGGAGATGTAGCACTTTTGTGCGCTGCCAGCGATGTAGCACTTTTGTGCGCTGCTGGCGATGTAGCACTTTTGTGCTCTGCTGGAGATGTAGCAATTTTGTGGTCTGCTGGCGACGTAGCACTTTTGCGCTCTGCTGGCGACGTAGCACCTTTGTGCACTGCCGGCGATGTAGCACTTTTGTGCTCTCCTGGCAATGTAGCTACCCTGGAGATGTAGCACTTTTGTGCTCTGCTGGAGATGTAGCACATTTGCGCTCCACTGGCAATGTAGCACTTTTGTGCTCTGCTGGCAATGTAGCTAGGCTGGAGTCGTTGCATTTTGCGCTCTGCTGCCGACGTAGCACTTTTGTGCGCTGCTGGTGACGTAGCACTTTTGTGCGCTGCTGGCGATGTAGCACTTTTGTGCTCTCCTGGCAATGTAGCTACCCTGGAGATGTAGCACTTTTGTGCGCTGCTAGCAATGTAGCACTTTTTTGCTCTGCTGGAGATGTAGCAATTTTGTGCTCTGCTGGCGACGTAGCACTTTTGCGCACTGCTGGCGATGTAGGACTTTTGTGCGCTGCTGGCCATGTAGCACTTTTGTGCTCTGCTGGAGATGTATCACTTTTGTGCTCTGGTGGTGATGTAGCTACCCGGGAGATGTAGCACTTTTGTGCGCTGCTGGCGATGTAGCACTTTTGTGCGCTGCTGGCGATGTAGCACTTTTGTGCGCTGCTGGCGATGTAGCACTTTTGTGCGCTGCTGGCGATGTAGCACTTTTGTGCTCTCCTGGCAATGTAGCTACCCTGGAGATGTAGCACTTTTGTGCTCTCCTGGCGATGTAGCAGTTTGTGCTCTGCTGGCGAAGTCAAACTTTTGTTCGCTGCTGGCGATGTAGCACTTTTGTGCTCTCCTGGAGATGTAGCACTTTTCTGTGATGCTGGCGATGTAGCACTTTTGTGCTCTGCTGGAGATAGCAATTTTGTGCTCTGCTGGAGATGTAGCAATTTTGTGCTCTACTGGCGACGTAGCCCTTTTGCGCTCTGCTGGCGATGTAGCACTTTTGTGCGCTGCCGGCAATGTAGCACTTTTGTGCTCTCCTGGCAATGTAGCTACCCTGGAGATGTAGCACTTTTGTGCGCTGCCAGCGATGTAGCACTTTTGTGCTCTCCTGGCAATGTAGCTACCCTGGAGATGTAGCACTTTTGTGCTCTCCTGGCGATGTAGCAGTTTGTGCTCTGCTGGCGAAGTCAAACTTTTGTTCGCTGCTGGCGATGTAGCACTTTTGTGCTCTCCTGGAGATGTAGCACTTTTCTGTGATGCCAGCGACATAGCACTTTTGTGCACTGCTGGTGATGTAGCACATTTGTGCTCTGCTGGAGATGTAGCAATTTTGTGCTCTACTGGCGACGTAGCCCTTTTGCGCTCTGCTGGCGATGTAGCACTTTTGTGCGCTGCCGGCGATGTAGCACTTTTGTGCTCTGCTGGCGACGTAGAACTTTTGCGCTCTGCTGGCGATGTAGCTACCCAGGAGATGTAGCACTTTTGTGCGCTGCCAGTGATGTAGCACTTTTGTGCTCTCCTGGCAATGTAGCTACCCTGGAGATGTAGCACTTTTGTGCGTTGCCGGCGATGTAGCACTTTTGTGCGCTGCTGGCGATGTAGCACTTTTGTGCGCTGCTGGTGATGTAGCACTTCTGCGCTCTGCTGGCGATGTAGCACTTTTGTCCGCTGCTGGTGATGTAGCACTTCTGCGCTCTGCTGGCGATGTAGCACTTTTGTGCTCTGCTGGCAATGTAGCTATGCTGGCGATGTAGCACTTTTGTGCGCTGCTGGCGATGTAGCACTTTTGTGCTCTCCTGGCAATGTAGCTACCCTGGAGATGTAGCACTTTTGTGCACTAGCGGCGATGTAACACTTTTGTGCGCTGCTGGCGATGTAGCAGTTTTGTGCGCTGCTGGCGATGTAGCACTTTTGCGCTCTGCTGGCGATGTAGCACTTTTGTGTGCTGCTGGCGAAGTAGCACTTTTGTGATCTGCTGAAGATGTAGCACTTTTGTGCTCTGCTGGCAATGGAGCTACGCTGGAGATGTTGCACTTTTGTGCGCTGCTAGCAATGTAGCACTTTTGTGCTCTGCTGGAGATGTAGCACATTTATGCTCTACTGGCAATGTAGAACTTTTGTGCTCTGCTGGCAATGTAGCTACGCTGGAGTCGTTGCACTTTTATGCTCTGCTGGCGACGTAGCACTTTTATGCGCTGCTGGTGACGTAGCCCTTTTGTGCGCTGCTGGCGATGTAGCACTTTTATGCTCTCCTGGCAATGTAGCACGTTGTGCTCTGCTGGCAATGTAGCACTTTTGTGCGCTGCTGGTGATGTAGCACTTCTGCGCTCTGCTGGCGATGTAGCACTTTTGTCCGCTGCCAGCGATGTAGCACTTTTGTGCTCTCCTGGCAATGTACCTACCCTGGAGATGTAGCACTTTTGTGCGCTCCCAGCGATGTAGTACTTTTGTGCTCTCCTGGCAATGTAGCTACCCTGGAGATGTAGTACTTTTCTGCGCTGCTGGCGATGTAGCACTTTTGTGCGCTGCTGGCGATGTAGCACTTTTATGCTCTACTGGCAATGTAGAACTTTTGTGCTCTGCTGGCAATGTAGCTACGCTGGAGTCGTTGCACTTTTGTGCTCTGCTGGCGACGTAGCACTTTTATGCGCTGCTGGTGACGTAGCACTTTTGTGCGCTGCTGGCGATGTAGCACTTTTATGCTCTCCTGGCAATGTAGCACGTTGTGGTCTGCTGGCAATGTAGCACTTTTGTGCGCTGCTGGTGATGTAGCACTTCTGCGCTCTGCTGGCAATGTAGCACTTTTGTCCGCTGCCAGCGATGTAGCACTTTTGTGCTCTCCTGGCAATGTACCTACCCTGGAGATGTAGCACTTTTATGCGCTCCCAGCGATGTAGTACTTTTGTGCTCTCCTGGCAATGTAGCTACCCTGGAGATGTAGTACTTTTCTGCGCTGCTGGCGATACATCGCCAACAGAGCGCAGAAGTGCTACATCGCCAGCAGCGCACAACGTGCTACATTGCCAGGAGAGCACAAAAGTGCTACATAGCCAGCAGCGCACAAAAGTGCTACATCGCCAGTTTAGCTACATTGCTAGCAGCGCACAAAAGTGCTACATCGCCAGCGTAGCTACATCGCCAGGAGAGCACAATAGTGCTACATCGCCAGCAGAGCACAAAGTGCTACATCGCCAGCAGAGCACAAAAGTGCTACATCGCCAGCAGCGCACAAAAGTTCTACATTGCCAGGAGAGCACAAAAGTGCTACATCGCCAGGAGAGCACAAAAGTGCTATGTCACCAGCGTAGCTACATTGCCAGCAGACCACAAAAGTGCTACATCACCAGCAGAGCGCAAAAGTGCTACATCTCCAGCAGAGCACAAAAGTGCTACATCACCAGCAGCACACAAAAGTGATACATCGCCAACAGAGCGCAGAAGTGCTACATCGCCAACAGAGCGCAGAAGTGCTACATCGCCAGCAGCGCACAACGTGCTACATTGCCAGGAGAGCACAAAAGTGCTACATTGCCAGCAGAGCACAAAAGTGCTACGTCGCCAGCGTAGCTACATTGCTAGCAGCGCAGAAAAGTGCTACATCACCAGCAGCGCACAAAAGTTCTACATCGCCAGCAGAGCACAAAGTGCTACATCGCCAGCAGCGCACAAAAGTGATACATTGCCAGGAGAGCACAAAAGTGCTATGTCACCAGCGTAGCTACATTGCCAGCAGACCACAAAAATGCTACATCGCCAGCAGAGCGCAAAAGTGCTACATCTCGAGCAGAGCACAAAAGTGCTACATTGCCAGCAGAGCGCAAAAGTGCTACATCGCCAGCAGAGCGCAAAAGTGCTACATCGCCAGCAGAACGCAAAAGTGCTACATCGCCAGTAGAGCGCAAAAGTGCTACATCGCCAGGAGAGCACAAAAGTGCTACAACACCAGCAGCGCAGAAAAATTCTACATCGCCAGCAGAGCACAAAGTGCTACATCGCCAGGAGAGCACAAAAGTGCTACGTCGCCAGCGTTGCTACATTGCCAGCAGCGCACAAAAGTGCTACATTGCTAGCAGCGCAGAAAAGTGCTACATCGCCAGCAGCGCACAAAAGTTCTACATCGCCAGCAGAGCACAAAGTGCTACATCGCCAGCAGCACACAAAAGTGCTACGTCGCCAGCGTAGCTACATTCCCAGCAGCGCACATAAGTGCTACATTGCTAGCAGCGCAGAAAAGTGCTACATCGCCAGCAGCGCACAAAAGTTCTACATCGCCAGCAGAGCACAAAGTGCTACATCGCCAGCAGTGCACAAAAGTGATACATTGCCAGGAGAGCACAAAAGTGCTATGTCACCAGCGTAGCTACATTGCCAGCAGAACACAAAAGTGCTACATCACCAGCAGAGCACAAAAGTGCTACATCACCAGCAGAGCGCAAAAGTGCTACATCTCCAGCAGAGCACAAAAGTGCTACATCACCAGCAGCACACAAAAGTGATACATCGCCAACAGAGCGCAGAAGTGCTACATCGCCAACAGAGCGCAGAAGTGCTACATCGCCAGCAGCGCACAATGTGCTACATTGCCAGGAGAGCACAAAAGTGCTACATTGCCAGCAGAGCACAAAAGTGCTACATCGCCAGCAGAGAGCAAAAGTGCTACATCGCCAGCAGAACGCAAAAGTGCTACATCGCCAGTAGAGCGCAAACATGCTCCATCGCCAGCAGAGCGCAGAAGTTCTACATCTCTAGCAGAGCACAAAAGTGCTACATCGCCAGCATAGCTACATTGCCAGCAGAGCACAAAAGTGCTACATCGCCAGTAGAGCGCAAACATGCTCCATCGCCAGCAGAGCGCAGAAGTTCTACATCTCTAGCAGAGCACAAAAGTGCTACATCGCCAGCAGAGAGCAAAAGTGCTACATCGCCAGCAGAGCGCAGAAGTTCTACATCTCTAGCAGAGCACAAAAGTTCTACATCTCTAGCAGAGCACAAAAGTTCTACATCGCCAGCACCGCACAAAAGTGCTACATCGCCAGCAGAGAGCAAAAGTGCTACATCGCCAGCAGAGCGCAGAAGTTCTACATCTCTAGCAGAGCACAAAAGTGCTACATCGCCAGCAGAGCACAAAAGTGCTACAGCGCCAGCAGCGCAGAAAAGTGCTACATCGCCAGCATAGCTACATTGCCAGCAGCGCAGAAAAGTGCTACATTGCCAGCAGCGCACAAAAGTGCTACGTCGCCAGCAGCGCACAAAAGTGATACATTGCCAGCAGAGCACAAAAGTGCTACATTGCCAGCAGAGCGCAAAAGTGCTACATCGCCAGCAGAACGCAAAAGTGCTACATCGCCAGTAGAGCGCAAAAGTGCTACATCGCCAGGAGAGCACAAAAGTGCTACATTGCTAGCAGCGCAGAAAAGTACTACGTCGCCAGCGTAGCTACATCGCCAGGAGAGCACAAAAGTGCTACATCACCAGCAGAGAGCAAAAGTGCTACGTCGCCAGCGTAGCTACATCACCAGCAGCGCACAAAAGTGCTACATCGTCAGCGTAGCTACATTGCCAGCAGACCACAAAAGTGCTACATTGCCAGCAGCGCACAACGTGCTACATTGCCAGGGGAGCACAAAAGTGCTACATCGCCAGCAGAACGCAAAAGTGCTACATCGCCAGTAGAGCGCAAAAGTGCTACATCGCCAGGAGAGCACAAAAGTGCTACATCGCCAGGAGAGCACAAAAGTGCTACATCGCCAGCAGCACACAAAAGTACTACATCGCCAGGAGCACACAAAAGTGCTACGTCGCCAGCAGCGCACAAAAGTTCTACATCGCCAGCAGAGCACAAAGTGCTACATCGCCAGCAGCGCACAAAAGTGATACATTGCCAGGAGAGCACAAAAGTGCTATGTCACCAGCGTAGCTACATTGCCAGCAGACCACAAAAGTGCTACATCGCCAGTAGAGCGCAAAAGTGCTACATCGCCAGGAGAGCACAAAAGTGCTACATCGCCAGGAGAGCACAAAAGTGCTACATCGCCAGCAGCACACAAAAGTACTACATCGCCAGGAGCACACAAAAGTGCTACGTCGCCAGCAGCGCACAAAAGTTCTACATCGCCAGCAGAGCACAAAGTGCTACATCGCCAGCAGCGCACAAAAGTGATACATTGCCAGGAGAGCACAAAAGTGCTATGTCACCAGCGTAGCTACATTGCCAGCAGACCACAAAAGTGCTACATCACCAGCAGAGCGCAAAAGTGCTACATCTCCAGCAGAGCACAAAAGTGCTACATCACCAGCAGAGAGCAAAAGTGCTACATCGCCAGCAGAACGCAAAAGTGCTACATTGCCAGTAGAGCGCAAACATGCTACATCGCCAGCAGAGCGCAGAAGTTCTACATCTCTAGCAGAGCAAAAAAGTGCTACATCGCCAGCAGCGCACAAAAGTGCTACATCGCCAGCATAGCTACATTGCCAGCAGAGCACAAAAGTGCTACATCGCCAGTAAAGCGCAAAAGTGCTACATCGCCAGCAGAGAGCAAAAGTGCTACATCGCCAGCAGAGCGCAGAAGTTCTACATCTCTAGCAGAGCACAAAAGTTCTACATCTCTAGCAGAGCACAAAAGTTCTACATCGCCAGCAGCGCACAAAAGTGCTACATCGCCAGCAGAGAGCAAAAGTGCTACATCGCCAGCAGAGCGCAGAAGTTCTACATCTCTAGCAGAGCACAAAAGTGCTACATCGCCAGCAGAGCACAAAAGTGCTACAGCGCCAGCAGCGCAGAAAAGTGCTACATCGCCAGCATAGCTACATTGCCAGCAGCGCAGAAAAGTGCTACATTGCCAGCAGCGCACAAAAGTGCTACGTCGCCAGCAGCGCACAAAAGTGATACATTGCCAGCAGAGCACAAAAGTGCTACATTGCCAGCAGAGCGCAAAAGTGCTACATCGCCAGCAGAACGCAAAAGTGCTACATCGCCAGCAGAGCGCAGAAGTTCTACATCTCTAGCAGAGCACAAAAGTTCTACATCTCTAGCAGAGCACAAAAGTTCTACATCGCCAGCAGCGCACAAAAGTGCTACATCGCCAGCAGAGAGCAAAAGTGCTACATCGCCAGCAGAGCGCAGAAGTTCTACATCTCTAGCAGAGCACAAAAGTGCTACATCGCCAGCAGAGCACAAAAGTGCTACAGCGCCAGCAGCGCAGAAAAGTGCTACATCGCCAGCATAGCTACATTGCCAGCAGCGCAGAAAAGTGCTACATTGCCAGCAGCGCACAAAAGTGCTACGTCGCCAGCAGCGCACAAAAGTGATACATTGCCAGCAGAGCACAAAAGTGCTACATTGCCAGCAGAGCGCAAAAGTGCTACATCGCCAGCAGAACGCAAAAGTGCTACATCGCCAGTAGAGGGCAAAAGTGCTACATCGCCAGCGTAGCTACATCGCCAGGAGAGCACAAAAGTGCTACATCACCAGCAGAGAGCAAAAGTGCTACGTCGCCAGCGTAGCTACATCACCAGCAGCGCACAAAAGTGCTACATCGCCAGCGTAGCTACATTGCCAGCAGACCACAAAAGTGCTACATCGCCAGCAGCGCACAACGTGCTACATTGCCAGGGGAGCACAAAAGTGATACATTGCCAGGAGAGCACAAAAGTGCTATGTCACCAGCGTAGCTACATTGCCAGCAGACCACAAAAGTGCTACATCACCAGCAGAGCGCAAAAGTGCTACATCTCCAGCAGCGCACAAAAGTGCTACATCACCAGCAGAGAGCAAAAGTGCTACATCGCCAGCAGAACGCAAAAGTGCTACATTGCCAGTAGAGCGCAAACATGCTACATCGCCAGCAGAGCGCAGAAGTTCTACATCTCTAGCAGAGCAAAAAAGTGCTACATCGCCAGCAGCGCACAAAAGTGCTACATCGCCAGCATAGCTACATTGCCAGCAGAGCACAAAAGTGCTACATCGCCAGTAAAGCGCAAAAGTGCTACATCGCCAGGAGAGCACAAAAGTGCTACATTGCTAGCAGCGCAGAAAAGTGCTACGTCGCCAGCGTAGCTACATCGCCAGGAGCGCAGAAAAGTTCTACATTGCCAGCAGAGCACAAAGTGCTACATCGCCAGGAGAGCACAAAAGTGCTACGTCGCCAGCGTAGCTACATCACCAGCAGCGCACAAAAGTTCTACATTGCCAGCAGAGCACAAAGTGCTACATCGCCAGGAGAGCACAAAAGTGCTACGTCGCCAGCGTAGCTACATCACCAGCAGCGCACAAAAGTTCTACATTGCCAGCAGAGCACAAAGTGCTACATCGCCAGCAGCGCACAAAAGTGATACATTGCCAGGAGAGCACAAAAGTGCTATGTCACCAGCGTAGCTACATCTCTAGCAGAGCAAAAAAGTGCTACATCGCCAGCAGAGCGCAAAAGTGCTACATCGCCAGCATAGCTACATTGCCAGCAGAGCACAAAAGTGCTACATCGCCAGTAAAGCGCAAAAGTGCTACATCGCCAGCAGAGAGCAAAAGTGCTACATCGCCAGCAGAGCGCAGAAGTTCTACATCTCTAGCAGAGCACAAAAGTTCTACATCGCCAGCAGCGCACAAAAGTGCTACATCGCCAGCAGAGAGCAAAAGTGCTACATCGCCAGCAGAGCGCAGAAGTTCTACATCTCTAGCAGAGCACAAAAGTGCTACATCGCCAGCAGAGCACAAAAGTGCTACAGCGCCAGCAGCGCAGAAAAGTGCTACATCGCCAGCATAGCTACATTGCCAGCAGCGCAGAAAAGTGCTACATTGCCAGCAGCGCACAAAAGTGCTACGTCGCCAGCAGCGCACAAAAGTGATACATTGCCAGCAGAGCACAAAAGTGCTACATTGCCAGCAGAGCGCAAAAGTGCTACATCGCCAGCAGAACGCAAAAGTGCTACATCGCCAGTAGAGCGCAAAAGTGCTACATCGCCAGCGTAGCTACATCGCCAGGAGAGCACAAAAGTGCTACATCACCAGCAGAGAGCAAAAGTGCTACGTCGCCAGCGTAGCTACATCACCAGCAGCGCACAAAAGTGCTACATCGCCAGCGTAGCTACATTGCCAGCAGACCACAAAAGTGCTACATCGCCAGCAGCGCACAACGTGCTACATTGCCAGGGGAGCACAAAAGTGCTACATCGCCAGCAGAACGCAAAAGTGCTACATCGCCAGTAGAGCGCAAAAGTGCTACATCGCCAGGAGAGCACAAAAGTGCTACATCGCCAGGAGAGCACAAAAGTGCTACATCGCCAGCAGCACACAAAAGTACTACATCGCCAGGAGCACACAAAAGTGCTACGTCGCCAGCAGCGCACAAAAGTTCTACATCGCCAGCAGAGCACAAAGTGCTACATCGCCAGCAGCGCACAAAAGTGATACATTGCCAGGAGAGCACAAAAGTGCTATGTCACCAGCGTAGCTACATTGCCAGCAGACCACAAAAGTGCTACATCGCCAGTAGAGCGCAAAAGTGCTACATCGCCAGGAGAGCACAAAAGTGCTACATCGCCAGCAACGCACAAAAGTTCTACATCGCCAGCAGAGCACAAAGTGCTACATCGTCAGCAGCGCACAAAAGTGATACATTGCCAGGAGAGCACAAAAGTGCTATGTCACCAGCGTAGCTACATTGCCAGCAGACCACAAAAGTGCTACATCACCAGCAGAGCGCAAAAGTGCTACATCTCCAGCAGAGCACAAAAGTGCTACATCACCAGCAGAGAGCAAAAGTGCTACATCGCCAGCAGAACGCAAAAGTGCAACATTGCCAGTAGAGCGCAAACATGCTACATCGCCAGCAGAGCGCAGAAGTTCTACATCTCTAGCAGAGCAAAAAAGTGCTACATCGCCAGCAGCGCACAAAAGTGCTACATCGCCAGCATAGCTACATTGCCAGCAGAGCACAAAAGTGCTACATCGCCAGTAAAGCGCAAAAGTGCTACATCGCCAGGAGAGCACAAAAGTGCTACATTGCTAGCAGCGCAGAAAAGTGCTACGTCGCCAGCGTAGCTACATCGCCAGGAGCGCAGAAAAGTTCTACATTGCCAGCAGAGCACAAAGTGCTACATCGCCAGGAGAGCACAAAAGTGCTACGTCGCCAGCGTAGCTACATCACCAGCAGCGCACAAAAGTTCTACATTGCCAGCAGAGCACAAAGTGCTACATCGCCAGGAGAGCACAAAAGTGCTACGTCGCCAGCGTAGCTACATCACCAGCAGCGCACAAAAGTTCTACATTGCCAGCAGAGCACAAAGTGCTACATCGCCAGCAGCGCACAAAAGTGATACATTGCCAGGAGAGCACAAAAGTGCTATGTCACCAGCGTAGCTACATTGCCAGCAGACCACAAAAGTGCTACATCGCCAGCAGAGCGCAAAAGTGCTACATCGCCAGCAGAACGCAAAAGTGCTACATCGCCAGTAGAGCGCAAAAGTGCTACATCGCCAGGAGAGCACAAAAGTGCTACATCACCAGCAGCGCAGAAAAATTCTACATCGCCAGCAGAGCACAAAGTGCTACATCGCCAGGAGAGCACAAAAGTGCTACATCGCCAGCAGCACACAAAAGTGCTACGTCGCCAGCGTAGCTACATTCCCAGCAGCGCAGAAAAGTGCTACATTGCTAGGAGCGCAGAAGTGCTACATCGCCAGGAGAGCACAAAAGTGCTACATCACCAGCAGCGCAGAAAAATTCTACATCGCCAGCAGAGCACAAAGTGCTACATCGCCAGGAGAGCACAAAAGTGCTACATCGCCAGCAGCACACAAAAGTACTACATCGCCAGGAGCACACAAAAGTGATACATCGCCAACAGAGCGCAGAAGTGCTACATCGCCAACAGAGCGCAGAAGTGCTACATCGCCAACAGCGCACAACGTGCTACATTGCCAGGAGAGCACAAAAGTGCTACATTGCCAGCAGAGCACAAAAGTGCTACATCGCCAGCAGAGAGCAAAAGTGCTACATCGCCAGCAGAGCGCAGAAGTTCTACATCTCTAGCATAGCTACATCGCCAGTAAAGCGCAAAAGTGCTACATCGCCAGGAGAGCACAAAAGTGCTACATCGCCAGCATAGCTACATTGCCAGCAGAGCACAAAAGTGCTACATCGCCAGTAAAGCGCAAAAGTGCTACATCGCCAGGAGAGCACAAAAGTGCTACATTGCTAGCAGCGCAGAAAAGTGCTACGTCGCCAGCGTAGCTACATCGCCAGGAGAGCACAAAAGTGCTACGTCGCCAGCGTAGCTACATCGCCAGCAGAGCACAAAAGTGCTACATTGCTAGCAGCGCAGAAAAGTGCTACGTCGCCAGCGTAGCTACATTGCCAGGAGAGCACAAAAGTGCTATGTCACCAGCGTAGCTACATTGCCAGCAGACCACAAAAGTGCTACATCACCAGCAGCGCACAACGTGCTACATTGCCAGGGGAGCACAAAAGTGCTACATCGCCAGCAGAGCGCAAAAGTGCTACATCGCCAGCAGAACGCAAAAGTGCTACATCGCCAGTAGAGCGCAAAAGTGCTACATCGCCAGCAGAACGCAAAAGTGCTACATCGCCAGCAGAACGCAAAAGTGCTACATCGCCAGCAGAGCACAAAGTGCTACATCGCCAGGAGAGCACAAAAGTGCTACATCGCCAGGAGCACACAAAAGTGCTACATCGCCAGCGTAGCTACATTGCCAGCAGACCACAAAAGTGCTACATCGCCAGCAGAACGCAAAAGTGCTACATTGCCAGTAGAGCGCAAACATGCTACATCGCCAGCAGAGCGCAGAAGTTCTACATCTCTAGCAGAGCAAAAAAGTGCTACATCGCCAGCAGCGCACAAAAGTGCTACATCGCCAGCATAGCACAAAAGTGCTACATCGCCAGTAAAGCGCAAAAGTGCTACATCGCCAGCAGAGAGCAAAAGTGCTACATCGCCAGCAGAGCGCAGAAGTTCTACATCTCTAGCAGAGCACAAAAGTTCTACATCTCTAGCAGAGCACAAAAGTTCTACATCGCCAGCAGCGCACAAAAGTGCTACATCGCCAGCAGAGAGCAAAAGTGCTACATCGCCAGCAGAGCGTAGAAGTTGTACATCTCTAGCAGAGCACAAAAGTGCTACATCGCCAGCAGAGCACAAAAGTGCTACAGCGCCAGCAGCGCAGAAAAGTGCTACATCGGCAGCATAGCTACATTGCCAGCAGCGCAGAAAAGTGCTACATTGCCAGCAGCGCACAAAAGTGCTACGTCGCCAGCAGCGCACAAAAGTGATACATTGCCAGCAGAGCACAAAAGTGCTACATTGCCAGCAGAGCGCAAAAGTGCTACATCGCCAGCAGAACGCAAAAGTGCTACATCGCCAGTAGAGCGCAAAAGTGCTACATCGCCAGCGTAGCTACATCGCCAGGAGAGCACAAAAGTGCTACATCACCAGCAGAGAGCAAAAGTGCTACGTCGCCAGCGTAGCTACATCACCAGCAGCGCACAAAAGTGCTACATCGCCAGCGTAGCTACATTGCCAGCAGACCACAAAAGTGCTACATCGCCAGCAGAACGCAAAAGTGCTACATCGCCAGTAGAGCGCAAAAGTGCTACATCGCCAGGAGAGCACAAAAGTGCTACATCGCCAGGAGAGCACAAAAGTGCTACATCACCAGGAGAGCACAAAAGTGCTACATCGCCAGCAGCACACAAAAGTACTACATCGCCAGGAGCACACAAAAGTGCTACGTCGCCAGCAGCGCACAAAAGTGATACATTGCCAGGAGAGCACAAAAGTGCTACATCGCCAGTAGAGCGCAAAAGTGCTACATCGCCAGGAGAGCACAAAAGTGCTACATCGCCAGCAACGCACAAAAGTGATACATTGCCAGGAGAGCACAAAAGTGCTACATCGCCAGGAGAGCACAAAAGTGCTACATCGCCAGGAGAGCACAAAAGTACTACGTCGCCAGCGTAGCTACATCACCAGCAGCGCACAAAAGTTCTACATTGCCAGCAGAGCACAAAGTGCTACATCGCCAGCAGCGCACAAAAGTGATACATTGCCAGGAGAGCACAAAAGTGCTATGTCACCAGCGTAGCTACATTGCCAGCAGACCACAAAAGTGCTACATCGCCAGCAGAACGCAAAAGTGCTACATCGCCAGTAGAGCGCAAAAGTGCTACATCGCCAGGAGAGCACAAAAGTGCTACATCACCAGCAGCGCATAAAAATTCTACATCGCCAGCAGAGCACAAAGTGCTACATCGCCAGGAGAGCACAAAAGTGCTACATCGCCAGCAGCACACAAAAGTGCTACGTCGCCAGCGTAGCTACATTCCCAGCAGCGCAGAAAAGTGCTACATTGCTAGGAGCGCAGAAGTGCTACATCGCCAGGAGAGCACAAAAGTGCTACATCACCAGCAGCGCAGAAAAATTCTACATCGCCAGCAGAGCACAAAGTGCTACATCGCCAGGAGAGCACAAAAGTGCTACATCGCCAGCAGCACACAAAAGTACTACATCGCCAGGAGCACACAAAAGTGATACATCGCCAACAGAGCGCAGAAGTGCTACATCGCCAACAGAGCGCAGAAGTGCTACATCGCCAACAGCGCACAACGTGCTACATTGCCAGGAGAGCACAAAAGTGCTACATTGCCAGCAGAGCACAAAAGTGCTACATCGCCAGCAGAGAGCAAAAGTGCTACATCGCCAGCAGAGCGCAGAAGTTCTACATCTCTAGCATAGCTACATCGCCAGTAAAGCGCAAAAGTGCTACATCGCCAGGAGAGCACAAAAGTGCTACATCGCCAGCATAGCTACATTGCCAGCAGAGCACAAAAGTGCTACATCGCCAGTAAAGCGCAAAAGTGCTACATCGCCAGGAGAGCACAAAAGTGCTACATTGCTAGCAGCGCAGAAAAGTGCTACGTCGCCAGCGTAGCTACATCGCCAGGAGAGCACAAAAGTGCTACGTCGCCAGCGTAGCTACATCGCCAGCAGAGCACAAAAGTGCTACATTGCTAGCAGCGCAGAAAAGTGCTACGTCGCCAGCGTAGCTACATTGCCAGGAGAGCACAAAAGTGCTATGTCACCAGCGTAGCTACATTGCCAGCAGACCACAAAAGTGCTACATCACCAGCAGCGCACAACGTGCTACATTGCCAGGGGAGCACAAAAGTGCTACATCGCCAGCAGAGCGCAAAAGTGCTACATCGCCAGCAGAACGCAAAAGTGCTACATCGCCAGCAGAACGCAAAAGTGCTACATCGCCAGCAGAGCACAAAGTGCTACATCGCCAGGAGAGCACAAAAGTGCTACATCGCCAGGAGCACACAAAAGTGCTACGTCGCCAGCGTAGCTACATCGCCAGCAGCGCACAAAAGTTCTACATCGCCAGCAGAGCACAAAGTGCTACATCGCCAGCAGCACACAAAAGTGCTACGTCGCCAGCGTAGCTACATTCCCAGCAGCGCAGAAAAGTGCTACATTGCTAGCAGCGCAGAAAAGTGCTACATCGCCAGCAGCGCACAAAAGTTCTACATCGCCAGCAGAGCACAAAGTGCTACATCGCCAGCAGCGCACAAAAGTTCTACATCGCCAGCAGAGCACAAAGTGCTACATCGCCAGCAGCGCACAAAAGTGATACATTGCCAGGAGAGCACAAAAGTGCTATGTCACCAGCGTAGCTACATTGCCAGCAGACCAAAAAAGTGCTACATCACCAGCAGAGCGCAAAAGTGCTACATCGCCAACAGAGCGCAGAAGTGCTACATCGCCAGGAGCACACAAAAGTGATACATCGCCAACAGAGCGCAGAAGTGCTACATCGCCAACAGAGCGCAGAAGTGCTACATCGCCAACAGCGCACAACGTGCTACATTGCCAGGAGAGCACAAAAGTGCTACATTGCCAGCAGAGCACAAAAGTGCTACATCGCCAGCAGAGAGCAAAAGTGCTACATCGCCAGCAGAGCGCAGAAGTTCTACATCTCTAGCAGAGCACAAAAGTTCTACATCTCTAGCAGAGCACAAAAGTTCTACATCGCCAGCAGCGCACAAAAGTGCTACATCGCCAGCAGAGAGCAAAAGTGCTACATCGCCAGCAGAGCGCAGAAGTTCTACATCTCTAGCAGAGCACAAAAGTGCTACATCGCCAGCAGCGCACAAAAGTGATACATTGCCAGCAGAGCACAAAAGTGCTACATTGCCAGCAGAGCGAAAAAGTGCTACATCGCCAGCAGAACGCAAAAGTGCTACATCGCCAGTAGAGCGCAAAAGTGCTACATCGCCAGGAGAGCACAAAAGTGCTACATTGCTAGCAGCGCAGAAAAGTGCTACGTCGCCAGCGTAGCTACATCGCCAGGAGAGCACAAAAGTGCTACATCACCAGCAGCGCAGAAAAGTTCTACATTGCCAGCAGAGCACAAAGTGCTACATCGCCAGGAGAGCACAAAAGTGCTACGTCGCCAGCGTAGCTACATCACCAGCAGCGCACAAAAGTTCTACATCGCCAGCAGAGCACAAAGTGGTACATCGCCAGCAGCGCACAAAAGTGATACATTGCCAGGAGAGCACAAAAGTGCTATGTCACCAGCGTAGCTACATTGCCAGCAGACCACAAAAGTGCTACATCGCCAGCAGCGCACAACGTGCTACATTGCCAGGGGAGCACAAAAGTGCTACATCGCCAGCAGAACGCAAAAGTGCTACATCGCCAGGAGAGCACAAAAGTGCTACATCGCCAGGAGAGCACAAAAGTGCTACATCGCCAGGAGAGCACAAAAGTGCTACATCGCCAGCGTAGCTACATTGCCAGCAGCGCACAAAAGTGCTACATTGCCAGCAGCGCAGAAAAGTGCTACATTGCTAGCAGCGCAGAAAAGTGCTACATCGCCAGCAGCGCACAAAAGTTCTACATCGCCAGCAGAGCACAAAGTGCTACATCGCCAGCAGCGCCCAAAAGTGATACATTGCCAGGAGAGCACAAAAGTGCTATGTCACCAGCGTAGCTACATTGCCAGCAGACCACAAAAGTGCTACATCACCAGCAGAGCGCAAAAGTGCTACATCTCCAGCAGAGCACAAAAGTGCTACATCACCAGCAGCGCAGAAAAGTTCTACATTGCCAGCAGAGCACAAAGTGCTACATCGCCAGGAGAGCACAAAAGTGCTACGTCGCCAGCGTAGCTACATCACCAGCAGCGCACAAAAGTTCTACATCGCCAGCAGAGCACAAAGTGCTACATCGCCAGCAGCGCACAAAAGTGATACATTGCCAGGAGAGCACAAAAGTGCTATGTCACCAGCGTAGCTACATTGCCAGCAGACCACAAAAGTGCTACATCACCAGCAGCGCACAACATGCTACATTGCCAGGGGAGCACAAAAGTGCTACATTGCCAGCAGAGCACAAAAGTGCTACATCGCCAGGAGAGCACAAAAGTGCTACATCACCAGCAGCGCAGAAAAATTCTACATCGCCAGCAGAGCACAAAGTGCTACATCGCCAGGAGAGCAAAAAAGTGCTACATCGCCAGCAGCACACAAAAGTACTACATCGCCAGGAGCACACAAAAGTGCTACGTCGCCAGCGTAGCTACATCGCCAGCAGCGCACAAAAGTTCTACATCGCCAGCAGAGCACAAAGTGCTACATCGCCAGCAGCGCACAAAAGTGATACATTGCCAGGAGAGCACAAAAGTGCTACGTCGCCAGCGTAGCTACATCGCCAGCAGAGCACAAAAGTGCTACATTGCTAGCAGCGCAGAAAAGTGCTACGTCGCCAGCGTAGCTACATTGCCAGGAGAGCACAAAAGTGCTATGTCACCAGCGTAGCTACATTGCCAGCAGACCACAAAAGTGCTACATCACCAGCAGCGCACAACGTGCTACATTGCCAGGGGAGCACAAAAGTGCTACATCGCCAGCAGAGCGCAAAAGTGCTACATCGCCAGCAGAACGCAAAAGTGCTACATCGCCAGTAGAGCGCAAAAGTGCTACATCGCCAGCAGAACGCAAAAGTGCTACATCGCCAGCAGAACGCAAAAGTGCTACATCGCCAGCAGAGCACAAAGTGCTACATCGCCAGGAGAGCACAAAAGTGCTACATCGCCAGGAGCACACAAAAGTGCTACATCGCCAGCGTAGCTACATTGCCAGCAGACCACAAAAGTGCTACATCGCCAGCAGAACGCAAAAGTGCTACATTGCCAGTAGAGCGCAAACATGCTACATCGCCAGCAGAGCGCAGAAGTTCTACATCTCTAGCAGAGCAAAAAAGTGCTACATCGCCAGCAGCGCGCAAAAGTGCTACATCGCCAGCAGAGAGCAAAAGTGCTACATCGCCAGCAGAGCGCAGAAGTTCTACATCTCTAGCAGAGCACAAAAGTTCTACATCTCTAGCAGAGCACAAAAGTTCTACATCGCCAGCAGCGCACAAAAGTGCTACATCGCCAGCAGAGAGCAAAAGTGCTACATCGCCAGCAGAGCGTAGAAGTTGTACATCTCTAGCAGAGCACAAAAGTGCTACATCGCCAGCAGAGCACAAAAGTGCTACAGCGCCAGCAGCGCAGAAAAGTGCTACATCGGCAGCATAGCTACATTGCCAGCAGCGCAGAAAAGTGCTACATTGCCAGCAGCGCACAAAAGTGCTACGTCGCCAGCAGCGCACAAAAGTGATACATTGCCAGCAGAGCACAAAAGTGCTACATTGCCAGCAGAGCGCAAAAGTGCTACATCGCCAGCAGAACGCAAAAGTGCTACATCGCCAGTAGAGCGCAAAAGTGCTACATCGCCAGCGTAGCTACATCGCCAGGAGAGCACAAAAGTGCTACATCACCAGCAGAGAGCAAAAGTGCTACGTCGCCAGCGTAGCTACATCACCAGCAGCGCACAAAAGTGCTACATCGCCAGCGTAGCTACATTGCCAGCAGACCACAAAAGTGCTACATCGCCAGCAGAACGCAAAAGTGCTACATCGCCAGTAGAGCGCAAAAGTGCTACATCGCCAGGAGAGCACAAAAGTGCTACATCGCCAGGAGAGCACAAAAGTGCTACATCGCCAGGAGAGCACAAAAGTGCTACATCGCCAGCAGCACACAAAAGTACTACATCGCCAGGAGAGCACAAAAGTGCTACATCGCCAGCAGCGCACAACGTGCTACATTGCCAGGGGAGCACAAAAGTGCTACATCGCCAGCAGAACGCAAAAGTGCTACATCGCCAGTAGAGCGCAAAAGTGCTACATCGCCAGGAGAGCACAAAAGTGCTACATCGCCAGGAGAGCACAAAAGTGCTACATCGCCAGGAGAGCACAAAAGTGCTACATCGCCAGCAGCACACAAAAGTACTACATCGCCAGGAGCACACAAAAGTGCTACGTCGCCAGCAGCGCACAAAAGTGATACATTGCCAGGAGAGCACAAAAGTGCTACATCGCCAGTAGAGCGCAAAAGTGCTACATCGCCAGGAGAGCACAAAAGTGCTACATCGCCAGCAACGCACAAAAGTTCTACATCGCCACCAGAGCACAAAGTGCTACATCGCCAGCAGCGCACAAAAGTGATACATTGCCAGGAGAGCACAAAAGTGCTATGTCACCAGCGTAGCTACATTGCCAGCAGACCACAAAAGTGCTACATCACCAGCAGAGCGCAAAAGTGCTACATCTCCAGCAGAGCACAAAAGTGCTACATCACCAGCAGAGAGCAAAAGTGCTACATCGCCAGCAGAACGCAAAAGTGCTACATCGCCAGCAGAGCACAAAGTGCTACATCGCCAGGAGAGCACAAAAGTGCTACATCGCCAGGAGCACACAAAAGTGCTACATCGCCAGCGTAGCTACATTGCCAGCAGACCACAAAAGTGCTACATCGCCAGCAGAACGCAAAAGTGCTACATTGCCAGTAGAGCGCAAACATGCTACATCGCCAGCAGAGCGCAGAAGTTCTACATCTCTAGCAGAGCAAAAAAGTGCTACATCGCCAGCAGCGCACAAAAGTGCTACATCGCCAGCATAGCACAAAAGTGCTACATCGCCAGTAAAGCGCAAAAGTGCTACATCGCCAGCAGAGAGCAAAAGTGCTACATCGCCAGCAGAGCGCAGAAGTTCTACATCTCTAGCAGAGCACAAAAGTTCTACATCTCTAGCAGAGCACAAAAGTTCTACATCGCCAGCAGCGCACAAAAGTGCTACATCGCCAGCAGAGAGCAAAAGTGCTACATCGCCAGCAGAGCGTAGAAGTTGTACATCTCTAGCAGAGCACAAAAGTGCTACATCGCCAGCAGAGCACAAAAGTGCTACAGCGCCAGCAGCGCAGAAAAGTGCTACATCGGCAGCATAGCTACATTGCCAGCAGCGCAGAAAAGTGCTACATTGCCAGCAGCGCACAAAAGTGCTACGTCGCCAGCAGCGCACAAAAGTGATACATTGCCAGCAGAGCACAAAAGTGCTACATTGCCAGCAGAGCGCAAAAGTGCTACATCGCCAGCAGAACGCAAAAGTGCTACATCGCCAGTAGAGCGCAAAAGTGCTACATCGCCAGCGTAGCTACATCGCCAGGAGAGCACAAAAGTGCTACATCACCAGCAGAGAGCAAAAGTGCTACGTCGCCAGCGTAGCTACATCACCAGCAGCGCACAAAAGTGCTACATCGCCAGCGTAGCTACATTGCCAGCAGACCACAAAAGTGCTACATCGCCAGCAGAACGCAAAAGTGCTACATCGCCAGTAGAGCGCAAAAGTGCTACATCGCCAGGAGAGCACAAAAGTGCTACATCGCCAGCAACGCACAAAAGTGATACATTGCCAGGAGAGCACAAAAGTGCTACATCGCCAGGAGAGCACAAAAGTGCTACATCGCCAGGAGAGCACAAAAGTACTACGTCGCCAGCGTAGCTACATCACCAGCAGCGCACAAAAGTTCTACATTGCCAGCAGAGCACAAAGTGCTACATCGCCAGCAGCGCACAAAAGTGATACATTGCCAGGAGAGCACAAAAGTGCTATGTCACCAGCGTAGCTACATTGCCAGCAGACCACAAAAGTGCTACATCGCCAGCAGAACGCAAAAGTGCTACATCGCCAGTAGAGCGCAAAAGTGCTACATCGCCAGGAGAGCACAAAAGTGCTACATCACCAGCAGCGCATAAAAATTCTACATCGCCAGCAGAGCACAAAGTGCTACATCGCCAGGAGAGCACAAAAGTGCTACATCGCCAGCAGCACACAAAAGTGCTACGTCGCCAGCGTAGCTACATTCCCAGCAGCGCAGAAAAGTGCTACATTGCTAGGAGCGCAGAAGTGCTACATCGCCAGGAGAGCACAAAAGTGCTACATCACCAGCAGCGCAGAAAAATTCTACATCGCCAGCAGAGCACAAAGTGCTACATCGCCAGGAGAGCACAAAAGTGCTACATCGCCAGCAGCACACAAAAGTACTACATCGCCAGGAGCACACAAAAGTGATACATCGCCAACAGAGCGCAGAAGTGCTACATCGCCAACAGCGCACAACGTGCTACATTGCCAGGAGAGCACAAAAGTGCTACATTGCCAGCAGAGCACAAAAGTGCTACATCGCCAGCAGAGAGCAAAAGTGCTACATCGCCAGCAGAGCGCAGAAGTTCTACATCTCTAGCATAGCTACATCGCCAGTAAAGCGCAAAAGTGCTACATCGCCAGGAGAGCACAAAAGTGCTACATCGCCAGCATAGCTACATTGCCAGCAGAGCACAAAAGTGCTACATCGCCAGTAAAGCGCAAAAGTGCTACATCGCCAGGAGACCACAAAAGTGCTACATTGCTAGCAGCGCAGAAAAGTGCTACGTCGCCAGCGTAGCTACATCGCCAGGAGAGCACAAAAGTGCTACGTCGCCAGCGTAGCTACATCGCCAGCAGAGCACAAAAGTGCTACATTGCTAGCAGCGCAGAAAAGTGCTACGTCGCCAGCGTAGCTACATTGCCAGGAGAGCACAAAAGTGCTATGTCACCAGCGTAGCTACATTGCCAGCAGACCACAAAAGTGCTACATCACCAGCAGCGCACAACGTGCTACATTGCCAGGGGAGCACAAAAGTGCTACATCGCCAGCAGAACGCAAAAGTGCTACATCGCCAGCAGAACGCAAAAGTGCTACATCACCAGCAGCGCACAACGTGCTACATTGCCAGGGGAGCACAAAAGTGCTACATCGCCAGCAGAGCGCAAAAGTGCTACATCGCCAGCAGAACGCAAAAGTGCTACATCGCCAGCAGAACGCAAAAGTGCTACATCGCCAGCAGAGCACAAAGTGCTACATCGCCAGGAGAGCACAAAAGTGCTACATCGCCAGCAGCACACAAAAGTGCTACGTCGCCAGCGTAGCTACATTCCCAGCAGCGCAGAAAAGTGCTACATTGCTAGCAGCGCAGAAAAGTGCTACATCGCCAGCAGCGCACAAAAGTTCTACATCGCCAGCAGAGCACAAAGTGCTACATCGCCAGCAGCGCACAAAAGTTCTACATCGCCAGCAGAGCACAAAGTGCTACATCGCCAGCAGCGCACAAAAGTGATACATTGCCAGGAGAGCACAAAAGTGCTATGTCACCAGCGTAGCTACATTGCCAGCAGACCAAAAAAGTGCTACATCACCAGCAGAGCGCAAAAGTGCTACATCGCCAACAGAGCGCAGAAGTGCTACATCGCCAGGAGCACACAAAAGTGATACATCGCCAACAGAGCGCAGAAGTGCTACATCGCCAACAGAGCGCAGAAGTGCTACATCGCCAACAGCGAACAACGTGCTACATTGCCAGGAGAGCACAAAAGTGCTACATTGCCAGCAGAGCACAAAAGTGCTACATCGCCAGCAGAGAGCAAAAGTGCTACATCGCCAGCAGAGCGCAGAAGTTCTACATCTCTAGCAGAGCACAAAAGTTCTACATCTCTAGCAGAGCACAAAAGTTCTACATCGCCAGCAGCGCACAAAAGTGCTACATCGCCAGCAGAGAGCAAAAGTGCTACATCGCCAGCAGAGCGCAGAAGTTCTACATCTCTAGCAGAGCACAAAAGTGCTACATCGCCAGCAGAGCACAAAAGTGCTACAGCGCCAGCAGCGCAGAAAAGTGCTACATCGCCAGCAGCGCACAAAAGTGATACATTGCCAGCAGAGCACAAAAGTGCTACATTGCCAGCAGAGCGAAAAAGTGCTACATCGCCAGCAGAACGCAAAAGTGCTACATCGCCAGTAGAGCGCAAAAGTGCTACATCGCCAGGAGAGCACAAAAGTGCTACATTGCTAGCAGCGCAGAAAAGTGCTACGTCGCCAGCGTAGCTACATCGCCAGGAGAGCACAAAAGTGCTACATCACCAGCAGCGCAGAAAAGTTCTACATTGCCAGCAGAGCACAAAGTGCTACATCGCCAGGAGAGCACAAAAGTGCTACGTCGCCAGCGTAGCTACATCACCAGCAGCGCACAAAAGTTCTACATCGCCAGCAGAGCACAAAGTGGTACATCGCCAGCAGCGCACAAAAGTGATACATTGCCAGGAGAGCACAAAAGTGCTATGTCACCAGCGTAGCTACATTGCCAGCAGACCACAAAAGTGCTACATCGCCAGCAGCGCACAACGTGCTACATTGCCAGGGGAGCACAAAAGTGCTACATCGCCAGCAGAACGCAAAAGTGCTACATCGCCAGGAGAGCACAAAAGTGCTACATCGCCAGGAGAGCACAAAAGTGCTACATCGCCAGGAGAGCACAAAAGTGCTACATCGCCAGCGTAGCTACATTGCCAGCAGCGCACAAAAGTGCTACATTGCCAGCAGCGCAGAAAAGTGCTACATTGCTAGCAGCGCAGAAAAGTGCTACATCGCCAGCAGCGCACAAAAGTTCTACATCGCCAGCAGAGCACAAAGTGCTACATCGCCAGCAGCGCCCAAAAGTGATACATTGCCAGGAGAGCACAAAAGTGCTATGTCACCAGCGTAGCTACATTGCCAGCAGACCACAAAAGTGCTACATCACCAGCAGCGCACAACATGCTACATTGCCAGGGGAGCACAAAAGTGCTACATTGCCAGCAGAGCACAAAAGTGCTACATCGCCAGGAGAGCACAAAAGTGCTACATCACCAGCAGCGCAGAAAAATTCTACATCGCCAGCAGAGCACAAAGTGCTACATCGCCAGGAGAGCAAAAAAGTGCTACATCGCCAGCAGCACACAAAAGTACTACATCGCCAGGAGCACACAAAAGTGCTACGTCGCCAGCGTAGCTACATCGCCAGCAGCGCACAAAAGTTCTACATCGCCAGCAGAGCACAAAGTGCTACATCGCCAGCAGCGCACAAAAGTGATACATTGCCAGGAGAGCACAAAAGTGCTACGTCGCCAGCGTAGCTACATCGCCAGCAGAGCACAAAAGTGCTACATTGCTAGCAGCGCAGAAAAGTGCTACGTCGCCAGCGTAGCTACATTGCCAGGAGAGCACAAAAGTGCTATGTCACCAGCGTAGCTACATTGCCAGCAGACCACAAAAGTGCTACATCACCAGCAGCGCACAACGTGCTACATTGCCAGGGGAGCACAAAAGTGCTACATCGCCAGCAGAGCGCAAAAGTGCTACATCGCCAGCAGAACGCAAAAGTGCTACATCGCCAGTAGAGCGCAAAAGTGCTACATCGCCAGCAGAACGCAAAAGTGCTACATCGCCAGCAGAACGCAAAAGTGCTACATCGCCAGCAGAGCACAAAGTGCTACATCGCCAGGAGAGCACAAAAGTGCTACATCGCCAGGAGCACACAAAAGTGCTACATCGCCAGCGTAGCTACATTGCCAGCAGACCACAAAAGTGCTACATCGCCAGCAGAGCGCAGAAGTTCTACATCTCTAGCAGAGCAAAAAAGTGCTACATCGCCAGCAGCGCGCAAAAGTGCTACATCGCCAGCAGAGAGCAAAAGTGCTACATCGCCAGCAGAGCGCAGAAGTTCTACATCTCTAGCAGAGCACAAAAGTTCTACATCTCTAGCAGAGCACAAAAGTTCTACATCGCCAGCAGCGCACAAAAGTGCTACATCGCCAGCAGAGAGCAAAAGTGCTACATCGCCAGCAGAGCGTAGAAGTTGTACATCTCTAGCAGAGCACAAAAGTGCTACATCGCCAGCAGAGCACAAAAGTGCTACAGCGCCAGCAGCGCAGAAAAGTGCTACATCGGCAGCATAGCTACATTGCCAGCAGCGCAGAAAAGTGCTACATTGCCAGCAGCGCACAAAAGTGCTACGTCGCCAGCAGCGCACAAAAGTGATACATTGCCAGCAGAGCACAAAAGTGCTACATTGCCAGCAGAGCGCAAAAGTGCTACATCGCCAGCAGAACGCAAAAGTGCTACATCGCCAGTAGAGCGCAAAAGTGCTACATCGCCAGCGTAGCTACATCGCCAGGAGAGCACAAAAGTGCTACATCACCAGCAGAGAGCAAAAGTGCTACGTCGCCAGCGTAGCTACATCACCAGCAGCGCACAAAAGTGCTACATCGCCAGCGTAGCTACATTGCCAGCAGACCACAAAAGTGCTACATCGCCAGCAGAACGCAAAAGTGCTACATCGCCAGTAGAGCGCAAAAGTGCTACATCGCCAGGAGAGCACAAAAGTGCTACATCGCCAGGAGAGCACAAAAGTGCTACATCGCCAGGAGAGCACAAAAGTGCTACATCGCCAGCAGCACACAAAAGTACTACATCGCCAGGAGAGCACAAAAGTGCTACATCGCCAGCAGCGCACAACGTGCTACATTGCCAGGGGAGCACAAAAGTGCTACATCGCCAGCAGAACGCAAAAGTGCTACATCGCCAGTAGAGCGCAAAAGTGCTACATCGCCAGGAGAGCACAAAAGTGCTACATCGCCAGGAGAGCACAAAAGTGCTACATCGCCAGGAGAGCACAAAAGTGCTACATCGCCAGCAGCACACAAAAGTACTACATCGCCAGGAGCACACAAAAGTGCTACGTCGCCAGCAGCGCACAAAAGTGATACATTGCCAGGAGAGCACAAAAGTGCTACATCGCCAGTAGAGCGCAAAAGTGCTACATCGCCAGGAGAGCACAAAAGTGCTACATCGCCAGCAACGCACAAAAGTTCTACATCGCCACCAGAGCACAAAGTGCTACATCGCCAGCAGCGCACAAAAGTGATACATTGCCAGGAGAGCACAAAAGTGCTATGTCACCAGCGTAGCTACATTGTCAGCAGACCACAAAAGTGCTACATCACCAGCAGAGCGCAAAAGTGCTACATCTCCAGCAGAGCACAAAAGTGCTACATCACCAGCAGAGAGCAAAAGTGCTACATCGCCAGCAGAACGCAAAAGTGCTACATCGCCAGCAGAGCACAAAGTGCTACATCGCCAGGAGAGCACAAAAGTGCTACATCGCCAGGAGCACACAAAAGTGCTACATCGCCAGCGTAGCTACATTGCCAGCAGACCACAAAAGTGCTACATCGCCAGCAGAACGCAAAAGTGCTACATTGCCAGTAGAGCGCAAACATGCTACATCGCCAGCAGAGCGCAGAAGTTCTACATCTCTAGCAGAGCAAAAAAGTGCTACATCGCCAGCAGCGCACAAAAGTGCTACATCGCCAGCATAGCACAAAAGTGCTACATCGCCAGTAAAGCGCAAAAGTGCTACATCGCCAGCAGAGAGCAAAAGTGCTACATCGCCAGCAGAGCGCAGAAGTTCTACATCTCTAGCAGAGCACAAAAGTTCTACATCTCTAGCAGAGCACAAAAGTTCTACATCGCCAGCAGCGCACAAAAGTGCTACATCGCCAGCAGAGAGCAAAAGTGCTACATCGCCAGCAGAGCGTAGAAGTTGTACATCTCTAGCAGAGCACAAAAGTGCTACATCGCCAGCAGAGCACAAAAGTGCTACAGCGCCAGCAGCGCAGAAAAGTGCTACATCGGCAGCATAGCTACATTGCCAGCAGCGCAGAAAAGTGCTACATTGCCAGCAGCGCACAAAAGTGCTACGTCGCCAGCAGCGCACAAAAGTGATACATTGCCAGCAGAGCACAAAAGTGCTACATTGCCAGCAGAGCGCAAAAGTGCTACATCGCCAGCAGAACGCAAAAGTGCTACATCGCCAGTAGAGCGCAAAAGTGCTACGTCGCCAGCGTAGCTACATCACCAGCAGCGCACAAAAGTGCTACATCGCCAGCGTAGCTACATTGCCAGCAGACCACAAAAGTGCTACATCGCCAGCAGAACGCAAAAGTGCTACATCGCCAGTAGAGCGCAAAAGTGCTACATCGCCAGGAGAGCACAAAAGTGCTACATCGCCAGGAGAGCACAAAAGTGCTACATCGCCAGCAGCACACAAAAGTACTACATCGCCAGGAGCACACAAAAGTGCTACGTCGCCAGCAGCGCACAAAAGTGATACATTGCCAGGAGAGCACAAAAGTGCTACATCGCCAGTAGAGCGCAAAAGTGCTACATCGCCAGGAGAGCACAAAAGTGCTACATCGCCAGCAACGCACAAAAGTGATACATTGCCAGGAGAGCACAAAAGTGCTACATCGCCAGGAGAGCACAAAAGTGCTACATCGCCAGGAGAGCACAAAAGTACTACGTCGCCAGCGTAGCTACATCACCAGCAGCGCACAAAAGTTCTACATTGCCAGCAGAGCACAAAGTGCTACATCGCCAGCAGCGCACAAAAGTGATACATTGCCAGGAGAGCACAAAAGTGCTATGTCACCAGCGTAGCTACATTGCCAGCAGACCACAAAAGTGCTACATCGCCAGCAGAACGCAAAAGTGCTACATCGCCAGTAGAGCGCAAAAGTGCTACATCGCCAGGAGAGCACAAAAGTGCTACATCACCAGCAGCGCATAAAAATTCTACATCGCCAGCAGAGCACAAAGTGCTACATCGCCAGGAGAGCACAAAAGTGCTACATCGCCAGCAGCACACAAAAGTGCTACGTCGCCAGCGTAGCTACATTCCCAGCAGCGCAGAAAAGTGCTACATTGCTAGGAGCGCAGAAGTGCTACATCGCCAGGAGAGCACAAAAGTGCTACATCACCAGCAGCGCAGAAAAATTCTACATCGCCAGCAGAGCACAAAGTGCTACATCGCCAGGAGAGCACAAAAGTGCTACATCGCCAGCAGCACACAAAAGTACTACATCGCCAGGAGCACACAAAAGTGATACATCGCCAACAGAGCGCAGAAGTGCTACATCGCCAACAGAGCGCAGAAGTGCTACATCGCCAACAGCGCACAACGTGCTACATTGCCAGGAGAGCACAAAAGTGCTACATTGCCAGCAGAGCACAAAAGTGCTACATCGCCAGCAGAGAGCAAAAGTGCTACATCGCCAGCAGAGCGCAGAAGTTCTACATCTCTAGCATAGCTACATCGCCAGTAAAGCGCAAAAGTGCTACATCGCCAGGAGAGCACAAAAGTGCTACATCGCCAGCATAGCTACATTGCCAGCAGAGCACAAAAGTGCTACATCGCCAGTAAAGCGCAAAAGTGCTACATCGCCAGGAGAGCACAAAAGTGCTACATTGCTAGCAGCGCAGAAAAGTGCTACGTCGCCAGCGTAGCTACATCGCCAGGAGAGCACAAAAGTGCTACGTCGCCAGCGTAGCTACATCGCCAGCAGAGCACAAAAGTGCTACATTGCTAGCAGCGCAGAAAAGTGCTACGTCGCCAGCGTAGCTACATTGCCAGGAGAGCACAAAAGTGCTATGTCACCAGCGTAGCTACATTGCCAGCAGACCACAAAAGTGCTACATCACCAGCAGCGCACAACGTGCTACATTGCCAGGGGAGCACAAAAGTGCTACATCGCCAGCAGAGCGCAAAAGTGCTACATCGCCAGCAGAACGCAAAAGTGCTACATCGCCAGCAGAACGCAAAAGTGCTACATCGCCAGCAGAGCACAAAGTGCTACATCGCCAGGAGAGCACAAAAGTGCTACATCGCCAGGAGCACACAAAAGTGCTACGTCGCCAGCGTAGCTACATCGCCAGCAGCGCACAAAAGTTCTACATCGCCAGCAGAGCACAAAGTGCTACATCGCCAGCAGCACACAAAAGTGCTACATCACCAGCAGCGCAGAAAAATTCTACATCGCCAGCAGAGCACAAAGTGCTACATCGCCAGGAGAGCACAAAAGTGCTACATCGCCAGCAGCACACAAAAGTACTACATCGCCAGGAGCACACAAAAGTGATACATCGCCAACAGAGCGCAGAAGTGCTACATCGCCAACAGAGCGCAGAAGTGCTACATCGCCAACAGCGCACAACGTGCTACATTGCCAGGAGAGCACAAAAGTGCTACATTGCCAGCAGAGCACAAAAGTGCTACATCGCCAGCAGAGAGCAAAAGTGCTACATCGCCAGCAGAGCGCAGAAGTTCTACATCTCTAGCATAGCTACATCGCCAGTAAAGCGCAAAAGTGCTACATCGCCAGGAGAGCACAAAAGTGCTACATCGCCAGCATAGCTACATTGCCAGCAGAGCACAAAAGTGCTACATCGCCAGTAAAGCGCAAAAGTGCTACATCGCCAGGAGAGCACAAAAGTGCTACATTGCTAGCAGCGCAGAAAAGTGCTACGTCGCCAGCGTAGCTACATCGCCAGGAGAGCACAAAAGTGCTACGTCGCCAGCGTAGCTACATCGCCAGCAGAGCACAAAAGTGCTACATTGCTAGCAGCGCAGAAAAGTGCTACGTCGCCAGCGTAGCTACATTGCCAGGAGAGCACAAAAGTGCTATGTCACCAGCGTAGCTACATTGCCAGCAGACCACAAAAGTGCTACATCACCAGCAGCGCACAACGTGCTACATTGCCAGGGGAGCACAAAAGTGCTACATCGCCAGCAGAGCGCAAAAGTGCTACATCGCCAGCAGAACGCAAAAGTGCTACATCGCCAGCAGAACGCAAAAGTGCTACATCGCCAGCAGAGCACAAAGTGCTACATCGCCAGGAGAGCACAAAAGTGCTACATCGCCAGGAGCACACAAAAGTGCTACGTCGCCAGCGTAGCTACATCGCCAGCAGCGCACAAAAGTTCTACATCGCCAGCAGAGCACAAAGTGCTACATCGCCAGCAGCACACAAAAGTGCTACGTCGCCAGCGTAGCTACATTCCCAGCAGCGCAGAAAAGTGCTACATTGCTAGCAGCGCAGAAAAGTGCTACATCGCCAGCAGCGCACAAAAGTTCTACATCGCCAGCAGAGCACAAAGTGCTACATCGCCAGCAGCGCACAAAAGTTCTACATCGCCAGCAGAGCACAAAGTGCTATGTCACCAGCGTAGCTACATTGCCAGCAGACCAAAAAAGTGCTACATCACCAGCAGAGCGCAAAAGTGCTACATCGCCAACAGAGCGCAGAAGTGCTACATCGCCAGGAGCACACAAAAGTGATACATCGCCAACAGAGCGCAGAAGTGCTACATCGCCAACAGAGCGCAGAAGTGCTACATCGCCAACAGCGCACAACGTGCTACATTGCCAGGAGAGCACAAAAGTGCTACATTGCCAGCAGAGCACAAAAGTGCTACATCGCCAGCAGAGAGCAAAAGTGCTACATCGCCAGCAGAGCGCAGAAGTTCTACATCTCTAGCAGAGCACAAAAGTTCTACATCTCTAGCAGAGCACAAAAGTTCTACATCGCCAGCAGCGCACAAAAGTGCTACATCGCCAGCAGAGAGCAAAAGTGCTACATCGCCAGCAGAGCGCAGAAGTTCTACATCTCTAGCAGAGCACAAAAGTGCTACATCGCCAGCAGAGCACAAAAGTGCTACAGCGCCAGCAGCGCAGAAAAGTGCTACATCGCCAGCAGCGCACAAAAGTGATACATTGCCAGCAGAGCACAAAAGTGCTACATTGCCAGCAGAGCGAAAAAGTGCTACATCGCCAGCAGAACGCAAAAGTGCTACATCGCCAGTAGAGCGCAAAAGTGCTACATCGCCAGGAGAGCACAAAAGTGCTACATTGCTAGCAGCGCAGAAAAGTGCTACGTCGCCAGCGTAGCTACATCGCCAGGAGAGCACAAAAGTGCTACATCACCAGCAGCGCAGAAAAGTTCTACATTGCCAGCAGAGCACAAAGTGCTACATCGCCAGGAGAACGCAAAAGTGCTACATCGCCAGGAGAGCACAAAAGTGCTACATCGCCAGGAGAGCACAAAAGTGATACATTGCCAGCAGAGCACAAAAGTGCTACATTGCCAGCAGCGCACAAAAGTGATACATTGCCAGCAGAGCACAAAAGTGCTACATCGCCAGCGTAGCTACATTGCCAGCAGCGCACAAAAGTGCTACATTGCCAGCAGCGCAGAAAAGTGCTACATTGCTAGCAGCGCAGAAAAGTGCTACATCGCCAGCAGCGCACAAAAGTTCTACATCGCCAGCAGAGCACAAAGTGCTACATCGCCAGCAGCGCCCAAAAGTGATACATTGCCAGGAGAGCACAAAAGTGCTATGTCACCAGCGTAGCTACATTGCCAGCAGACCACAAAAGTGCTACATCACCAGCAGAGCGCAAAAGTGCTACATCTCCAGCAGAGCACAAAAGTGCTACATCACCAGCAGCGCAGAAAAGTTCTACATTGCCAGCAGAGCACAAAGTGCTACATCGCCAGGAGAGCACAAAAGTGCTACGTCGCCAGCGTAGCTACATCACCAGCAGCGCACAAAAGTTCTACATCGCCAGCAGAGCACAAAGTGCTACATCGCCAGCAGCGCACAAAAGTGATACATTGCCAGGAGAGCACAAAAGTGCTATGTCACCAGCGTAGCTACATTGCCAGCAGACCACAAAAGTGCTACATCACCAGCAGCGCACAACATGCTACATTGCCAGGGGAGCACAAAAGTGCTACATTGCCAGCAGAGCACAAAAGTGCTACATCGCCAGGAGAGCACAAAAGTGCTACATCACCAGCAGCGCAGAAAAATTCTACATCGCCAGCAGAGCACAAAGTGCTACATCGCCAGGAGAGCAAAAAAGTGCTACATCGCCAGCAGCACACAAAAGTACTACATCGCCAGGAGCACACAAAAGTGCTACGTCGCCAGCGTAGCTACATCGCCAGCAGCGCACAAAAGTTCTACATCGCCAGCAGAGCACAAAGTGCTACATCGCCAGCAGCGCACAAAAGTGATACATTGCCAGGAGAGCACAAAAGTGCTACGTCGCCAGCGTAGCTACATCGCCAGCAGAGCACAAAAGTGCTACATTGCTAGCAGCGCAGAAAAGTGCTACGTCGCCAGCGTAGCTACATTGCCAGGAGAGCACAAAAGTGCTATGTCACCAGCGTAGCTACATTGCCAGCAGACCACAAAAGTGCTACATCACCAGCAGCGCACAACGTGCTACATTGCCAGGGGAGCACAAAAGTGCTACATCGCCAGCAGAGCGCAAAAGTGCTACATCGCCAGCAGAACGCAAAAGTGCTACATCGCCAGTAGAGCGCAAAAGTGCTACATCGCCAGCAGAACGCAAAAGTGCTACATCGCCAGCAGAACGCAAAAGTGCTACATCGCCAGCAGAGCACAAAGTGCTACATCGCCAGGAGAGCACAAAAGTGCTACATCGCCAGGAGCACACAAAAGTGCTACATCGCCAGCGTAGCTACATTGCCAGCAGACCACAAAAGTGCTACATCGCCAGCAGAACGCAAAAGTGCTACATTGCCAGTAGAGCGCAAACATGCTACATCGCCAGCAGAGCGCAGAAGTTCTACATCTCTAGCAGAGCAAAAAAGTGCTACATCGCCAGCAGCGCGCAAAAGTGCTACATCGCCAGCAGAGAGCAAAAGTGCTACATCGCCAGCAGAGCGCAGAAGTTCTACATCTCTAGCAGAGCACAAAAGTTCTACATCTCTAGCAGAGCACAAAAGTTCTACATCGCCAGCAGCGCACAAAAGTGCTACATCGCCAGCAGAGAGCAAAAGTGCTACATCGCCAGCAGAGCGTAGAAGTTGTACATCTCTAGCAGAGCACAAAAGTGCTACATCGCCAGCAGAGCACAAAAGTGCTACAGCGCCAGCAGCGCAGAAAAGTGCTACATCGGCAGCATAGCTACATTGCCAGCAGCGCAGAAAAGTGCTACATTGCCAGCAGAGCGCAAAAGTGCTACATCGCCAGCAGAACGCAAAAGTGCTACATCGCCAGTAGAGCGCAAAAGTGCTACATCGCCAGCGTAGCTACATCGCCAGGAGAGCACAAAAGTGCTACATCACCAGCAGAGAGCAAAAGTGCTACGTCGCCAGCGTAGCTACATCACCAGCAGCGCACAAAAGTGCTACATCGCCAGCGTAGCTACATTGCCAGCAGACCACAAAAGTGCTACATCGCCAGCAGAACGCAAAAGTGCTACATCGCCAGTAGAGCGCAAAAGTGCTACATCGCCAGGAGAGCACAAAAGTGCTACATCGCCAGGAGAGCACAAAAGTGCTACATCGCCAGGAGAGCACAAAAGTGCTACATCGCCAGCAGCACACAAAAGTACTACATCGCCAGGAGAGCACAAAAGTGCTACATCGCCAGCAGCGCACAACGTGCTACATTGCCAGGGGAGCACAAAAGTGCTACATCGCCAGCAGAACGCAAAAGTGCTACATCGCCAGTAGAGCGCAAAAGTGCTACATCGCCAGGAGAGCACAAAAGTGCTACATCGCCAGGAGAGCACAAAAGTGATACATTGCCAGGAGAGCACAAAAGTGCTACATCGCCAGTAGAGCGCAAAAGTGCTACATCGCCAGGAGAGCACAAAAGTGCTACATCGCCAGCAACGCACAAAAGTTCTACATCGCCACCAGAGCACAAAGTGCTACATCGCCAGCAGCGCACAAAAGTGATACATTGCCAGGAGAGCACAAAAGTGCTACATCACCAGCAGAGCGCAAAAGTGCTACATCTCCAGCAGAGCACAAAAGTGCTACATCACCAGCAGAGAGCAAAAGTGCTACATCGCCAGCAGAACGCAAAAGTGCTACATTGCCAGTAGAGCGCAAACATGCTACATCGCCAGCAGAGCGCAGAAGTTCTACATCTCTAGCAGAGCAAAAAAGTGCTACATCGCCAGCAGCGCACAAAAGTGCTACATCGCCAGCATAGCTACATTGCCAGCAGAGCACAAAAGTGCTACATCGCCAGTAAAGCACAAAAGTGCTACATTGCTAGCAGCGCAGAAAAGTGCTACGTCGCCAGCGTAGCTACATCGCCAGGAGCGCAGAAAAGTTCTACATTGCCAGCAGAGCACAAAGTGCTACATCGCCAGGAGAGCACAAAAGTGCTACGTCGCCAGCGTAGCTACATCACCAGCAGCGCACAAAAGTTCTACATTGCCAGCAGAGCACAAAGTGCTACATCGCCAGCAGCGCACAAAAGTGATACATTGCCAGGAGAGCACAAAAGTGCTATGTCACCAGCGTAGCTACATTGCCAGCAGACCACAAAAGTGCTACATCGCCAGCAGAGCGCAAAAGTGCTACATCGCCAGCAGAACGCAAAAGTGCTACATCGCCTGTAGAGCGCAAAAGTGCTACATCGCCAGGAGAGCACAAAAGTGGTACATCACCAGCAGCGCATAAAAATTCTACATCGCCAGCAGAGCACAAAGTGCTACATCGCCAGGAGAGCACAAAAGTGCTACATCGCCAGCAGCACACAAAAGTGCTACGTCGCCAGCGTAGCTACATTCCCAGCAGCGCAGAAAAGTGCTACATTGCTAGAAGCGCAGAAGTGCTACATCGCCAGGAGAGCACAAAAGTGCTACATCACCAGCAGCGCAGAAAAATTCTACATCGCCAGCAGAGCACAAAGTGCTACATCGCCAGGAGAGCACAAAAGTGCTACATCGCCAGCAGCACACAAAAGTACTACATCGCCAGGAGCACACAAAAGTGATACATCGCCAACAGAGCGCAGAAGTGCTACATCGCCAACAGAGCGCAGAAGTGCTACATCGCCAACAGCGCACAACGTGCTACATTGCCAGGAGAGCACAAAAGTGCTACATTGCCAGCAGAGCACAAAAGTGCTACATCGCCAGCAGAGAGCAAAAGTGCTACATCGCCAGCAGAGCGCAGAAGTTCTACATCTCTAGCATAGCTACATCGCCAGTAAAGCGCAAAAGTGCTACATCGCCAGGAGAGCACAAAAGTGCTACATCGCCAGCATAGCTACATTGCCAGCAGAGCACAAAAGTGCTACATCGCCAGTAAAGCGCAAAAGTGCTACATCGCCAGGAGAGCACAAAAGTGCTACATTGCTAGCAGCGCAGAAAAGTGCTACGTCGCCAGCGTAGCTACATCGCCAGGAGAGCACAAAAGTGCTACGTCGCCAGCGTAGCTACATCGCCAGCAGAGCACAAAAGTGCTACATTGCTAGCAGCGCAGAAAAGTGCTACGTCGCCAGCGTAGCTACATTGCCAGGAGAGCACAAAAGTGCTATGTCACCAGCGTAGCTACATTGCCAGCAGACCACAAAAGTGCTACATCACCAGCAGCGCACAACGTGCTACATTGCCAGGGGAGCACAAAAGTGCTACATCGCCAGCAGAGCGCAAAAGTGCTACATCGCCAGCAGAACGCAAAAGTGCTACATCGCCAGCAGAACGCAAAAGTGCTACATCGCCAGCAGAGCACAAAGTGCTACATCGCCAGGAGAGCACAAAAGTGCTACATCGCCAGGAGCACACAAAAGTGCTACGTCGCCAGCGTAGCTACATCGCCAGCAGCGCACAAAAGTTCTACATCGCCAGCAGAGCACAAAGTGCTACATCGCCAGCAGCACACAAAAGTGCTACGTCGCCAGCGTAGCTACATTCCCAGCAGCGCAGAAAAGTGCTACATTGCTAGCAGCGCAGAAAAGTTCTACATCGCCAGCAGAGCACAAAGTGCTACATCGCCAGCAGCACACAAAAGTGCTACGTCGCCAGCGTAGCTACATTCCCAGCAGCGCAGAAAAGTGCTACATTGCTAGCAGCGCAGAAAAGTGCTACATCGCCAGCAGCGCACAAAAGTTCTACATCGCCAGCAGAGCACAAAGTGCTACATCGCCAGCAGCGCACAAAAGTTCTACATCGCCAGCAGAGCACAAAGTGCTACATCGCCAGCAGCGCACAAAAGTGATACATTGCCAGGAGAGCACAAAAGTGCTATGTCACCAGCGTAGCTACATTGCCAGCAGACCAAAAAAGTGCTACATCACCAGCAGAGCGCAAAAGTGCTACATCGCCAACAGAGCGCAGAAGTGCTACATCGCCAGGAGCACACAAATGTGATACATCGCCAACAGAGCGCAGAAGTGCTACATCGCCAACAGAGCGCAGAAGTGCTACATCGCCAACAGCGCACAACGTGCTACATTGCCAGGAGAGCACAAAAGTGCTACATCGCCAGCAGAGAGCAAAAGTGCTACATCGCCAGCAGAGCGCAGAAGTTCTACATCTCTAGCAGAGCACAAAAGTTCTACATCTCTAGCAGAGCACAAAAGTTCTACATCGCCAGCAGCGCACAAAAGTGCTACATCGCCAGCAGAGAGCAAAAGTGCTACATCGCCAGCAGAGCGCAGAAGTTCTACATCTCTAGCAGAGCACAAAAGTGCTACATCGCCAGCAGAGCACAAAAGTGCTACAGCGCCAGCAGCGCAGAAAAGTGCTACATCGCCAGCAGCGCACAAAAGTGATACATTGCCAGCAGAGCGAAAAAGTGCTACATCGCCAGCAGAACGCAAAAGTGCTACATCGCCAGTAGAGCGCAAAAGTGCTACATCGCCAGGAGAGCACAAAAGTGCTACATCACCAGCAGCGCAGAAAAGTTCTACATCGCCAGGAGAGCACAAAAGTGCTACGTCGCCAGCGTAGCTACATCACCAGCAGCGCACAAAAGTTCTACATCGCCAGCAGAGCACAAAGTGGTACATCGCCAGCAGCGCACAAAAGTGATACATTGCCAGGAGAGCACAAAAGTGCTATGTCACCAGCGTAGCTACATTGCCAGCAGACCACAAAAGTGCTACATCGCCAGCAGCGCACAACGTGCTACATTGCCAGGGGAGCACAAAAGTGCTACATCGCCAGCAGAACGCAAAAGTGCTACATCGCCAGGAGAGCACAAAAGTGCTACATCGCCAGGAGAGCACAAAAGTGCTACATCGCCAGGAGAGCACAAAAGTGCTACATCGCCAGCGTAGCTACATTGCCAGCAGCGCACAAAAGTGCTACATTGCCAGCAGCGCAGAAAAGTGCTACATTGCTAGCAGCGCAGAAAAGTGCTACATCGCCAGCAGCGCACAAAAGTTCTACATCGCCAGCAGAGCACAAAGTGCTACATCGCCAGCAGCGCCCAAAAGTGATACATTGCCAGGAGAGCACAAAAGTGCTATGTCACCAGCGTAGCTACATTGCCAGCAGACCACAAAAGTGCTACATCACCAGCAGAGCGCAAAAGTGCTACATCTCCAGCAGAGCACAAAAGTGCTACATCACCAGCAGCGCAGAAAAGTTCTACATTGCCAGCAGAGCACAAAGTGCTACATCGCCAGGAGAGCACAAAAGTGCTACGTCGCCAGCGTAGCTACATCACCAGCAGCGCACAAAAGTTCTACATCGCCAGCAGAGCACAAAGTGCTACATCGCCAGCAGCGCACAAAAGTGATACATTGCCAGGAGAGCACAAAAGTGCTATGTCACCAGCGTAGCTACATTGCCAGCAGACCACAAAAGTGCTACATCACCAGCAGCGCACAACATGCTACATTGCCAGGGGAGCACAAAAGTGCTACATTGCCAGCAGAGCACAAAAGTGCTACATCGCCAGGAGAGCACAAAAGTGCTACATCACCAGCAGCGCAGAAAAATTCTACATCGCCAGCAGAGCACAAAGTGCTACATCGCCAGGAGAGCAAAAAAGTGCTACATCGCCAGCAGCACACAAAAGTACTACATCGCCAGGAGCACACAAAAGTGCTACGTCGCCAGCGTAGCTACATCGCCAGCAGCGCACAAAAGTTCTACATCGCCAGCAGAGCACAAAGTGCTACATCGCCAGCAGCGCACAAAAGTGATACATTGCCAGGAGAGCACAAAAGTGCTATGTCACCAGCGTAGCTACATTGCCAGCAGACCAAAAAAGTGCTACATCACCAGCAGAGCGCAAAAGTGCTACATCGCCAGCAGCGCACAACGTGCTACATTGCCAGGAGAGCACAAAAGTGCTACATTGCCAGCAGAGCACAAAAGTGCTACATCGCCAGCAGAGAGCAAAAGTGCTACATCGCCAGCAGAACGCAAAAGTGCTACATCGCCAGTAGAGCGCAAACATGCTACATCGCCAGCAGAGCGCAGAAGTTCTACATCTCTAGCAGAGCACAAAAGTGCTACATCGCCAGCAGCGCACAAAAGTGCTACATCGCCAGCATAGCTACATTGCCAGCAGAGCACAAAAGTGCTACATCGCCAGCAGCGCACAAAAGTGATACATCTCCAGGGTAGCTACATTGCCAGGAGAGCACAAAAGTGCTACATCGCCAGCAGCGCAGAAAAGTGCTACATCGCCAGCATAGCTACATTGCCAGCAGCGCAGAAAGGTGCTACATTGCCAGCAGCGCACAAAAGTGCTACGTCGCCAGCAGCGCACAAAAGTGATACATTGCCAGCAGAGCACAAAAGTGCTACATTGCCAGCAGAGCGCAAAAGTGCTACATCGCCAGCAGAGTGAAAAAGTGCTACATCGCCAGCAGAACGCAAAAGTGCTACATCGCCAGTAGAGCGCAAAAGTGCTACATCGCCAGGAGAGCGCAAAAGTGCTACATCGCCAGGAGAGCACAAAAGTGCTACATTGCTAGCAGCGCAGAAAAGTGCTACGTCGCCAGCGTAGCTACATCGCCAGGAGAGCACAAAAGTGCTACATCACCAGCAGCGCAGAAAAGTTCTACATTGCCAGCAGAGCACAAAGTGCTACATCGCCAGGAGAGCACAAAAGTGCTACATCGCCAGCAGCGCAGAAAAGTGCTACATCGCCAGCATAGCTACATTGCCAGCAGCGCAGAAAAGTGCTACATTGCCAGCAGTGCACAAAAGTGCTACGTCGCCAGCAGCGCACAAAAGTGATACATTGCCAGCAGAGCACAAAAGTGCTACATCGTCAGCAGTGCACAAAAGTGATACATTGCCAGGAGAGCACAAAAGTGCTATGTCACCAGCGTAGCTACATTGCCAGCAGAGCACAAAAGTGCTACATCGCCAGCAGAGCGCAGAAGTGCTACATCACCTTTGTGCTCTGCTGGCGATGTTGAACTTTTGTGCGCTGCTGGCGATGTAGCACTTTTCTGCGCTGCTGGCGATGTAGCACTTTTGTGCGCTGGAACAGTATGGAATACATGATTGGTAAACTGGCTATAAGTCATCAAGGTTCTGATGTATCAAACAAGCCTCAAACCATCACTTTGCTGCCAGATATGCAGTAGATATGGATGGATCACTTTAAGGGTTTTTTCTCCTGACAAATTTTCCTATTGAATTCTATGGAAAAATAAATCAGGAGAAGAAACCCTTCAAGTGATCCATCCATATCTAATGTATTTCTGGCAGCAGAGTGATTATTTAAGGCTCGTTTGATACCGCAGACCTTTGCTGACTTACAGCCATTTTCCCAATCATGTATTCCATACTGTTCCAGCATACCTTACAGCTAAATCTAGTCCCACTCCCCAATTCCCATAGAGATACATTCAAATGCAGAGACGTTATAGTATCGCTTGTAAGGGGACCAGAAAATAAGATATCAAGAGTCTTTTGATGTTGTTGGGTCACAGACATCAGGAAGTCATGGCATGCAAAGGATATGTGACCAAATATAAAAAATTTAAAGGCACAGTCAACTTAGTGTATGTAAACTTCTGACCCACTGGAATTGTGATATAGTGAATTAAAAGTGAAATGATCTTTTTGTAAACAATTGTTGGAAAAATTACTTGTGTTATGCACAAAGTAGATGTCCTAACTGACTTGCCAGCACTAGAGTTTGCTAACATGAAATCTGTGAAGTGGTTAAAAATTAGTTTTAATGACTTCAACCAAAGTGTATGTAAATATCCGACTTGAACTGTAGCTACCTTGGCGATGTAGCACTTTTGTGCTCTGCTGGCAACGTAGCACTTTTGTGCTCTGCTGGCAACGTAGTACTTTTGTGCTCTGCTGGCAATGTAGCTATGCTGGCGATGTAGCACTTTTGTGCGCTGCTAGCGATGTAGCACTTTTGTGCTCTGCTGACGATGTAGCTACGCTGGCAATGTAGCATGTCTGTGCGCTGCTGGCGATGTAGCATGGTTGTGTGCTGCTGGCGATGTAGCACGTTTGTGCGTTTGTCGGGTAAATAAATCATGGTATGCGCCAGCCCCCCTCTAACAGTCCCACTTTATAACATTACAGTTTACACCTTATATAAAATTTTTGATATACATTGGCTATGTATTGGGGCGGCACGGTGGTGCAGTGGTTAGCACTGTCGCCTCACAGCAAGAAGGTACCGAGTTCAAATCCTGGCCGAGGACCTTTCTGTGTGGAGTTTGCATGTTCTCCCCGTGTCCGCGTGGGTTTCCTCTGGGTACTCTGGTTTCCTCCCACAGTCCAAAGACATGCAGGTTAGGCTAATAGGAGACTCTAAATTGCCCATAGGTATGAGTATGTGAGTGAATGTGTGTGCCCTGCGATGGATTGACGTCCTGTCCAGGGTGTATTCCTGCCCCTTGCCCAATGCATGCTGGGATAGGCTCCAGCACCTCACGCAACCCTGACCAGGAATAAGCGGGATAATGGATGGATGGATGGCTACGTATTGTGTGCTTAGGTATATATTTGTTGTGCATTGTATACATATAACTTGGTTTACATTTGATCATATGGCTTATAACCTGATTCTTGATGACATTGTGATTATAGAATAACATGATGGTCCTTTTGGGTCTCAGGGGACCCTGGAGTTCCCCCTGCATCCCCTGGCCTCCCATGGCTCTAATCAAGGTTTTTATGGCATTCTTCCCAGCTGTACTACTGAGATGTTTCACAGGAGTTTTCTGGGGATTTTTCTCCCACACGTGGCTAACGATGTAGCACGTTTGTGCGCTGCTGACGATATAGCTACGCTGGCGATGTAGCATGTTTGTGCGCTGCTAGCGATGTAGCACATTTATGCGCTGCTGGCGATGTAGCTACGCTGGCAATGTAGCACATTTGTGCGCTGCTGGTGATGTAGCTACACTGGCGACATAGTGTGCGCTGCTAGTGATGTAGCACATTTGTGCGCTGCTAGTGATGTAGCACGTTTGTGTGCTGCTGGCGATGTAGCACGTTTGTGCGCTGCTGGCAATGTAGCTAACTGTAACTTCGTCCAGGTCTTTGTGCCTTTTGTTATTTGGTTCATGTCCGGATCCAAAGTTTTCTTTTCTTTGTAGGTGTCAAAAAGTTCTTCTGCCTGGGTATCAGTTTTTTTTATTTGCCAAAAACATTAAAATGTACAAAGATTTTGTATTAATGGATTTCTGGCACCAGGTGTCACCTAGAGAGATCACGAGAGAGTGCAGAGGGATATAATTAAGTGTGAAACCATTTCTGTATAATGACTGCTCATTGACCAATCAGAATTGAGCATTAAACAAAGCTGTGGTATAAGAACATAAATGTTTTTTTAAAAGAGAGCAGGCCACCCTCCTTATGTATTTGTTCCACTTTATTCAGACAAGGAGAAAGCAGAGAGGGTTACAGATAGAAGTGAGATTACAGCACAGTACGTATAACTGTCAGGAACCTGACTTGCAGCCACATAGGGAGATAAACACATGGGTTTAAGAGTCGGCCCTAAAGACTGCCCCAGTCCTGCCTGACTTCATTCTGCTTCTTTCTTGCTCTGGGCTGTTTTTATTTTACCATATTTGGAGTGACTCACTCAGTCTCCTCCATTAAATCTTTCCACATCAATTTGCCCAAAATGACAAACCATACATTTCTTAAACTTATAATTTCCTCATGTATTGGAAAATTGGAAGACAATGTAAGAGTATTGCGGTTTTGAACCCTTTCCTGCTACCAGAGTGTAATTGACAAGCAGCGCTCCACACCCAGAAGCCACTGCTACACTTTTTTTTAGACCATATTCTATACACACATTTGCAACAACCTGTTTCATTTTAATACAAATTTAAAATATATGAGCTAATGTATTTATCATTGCAGGTCATACGTGCTCATTCCAAAGCTCTGATGTATCATATAGCTTGAGCTCTCCAGTGCTGCCTAAATCTGCCACTGCTTTCCACACGCTCATCAGAGCCATGGGCTGACCCAGAATGCGGCAGGACTGCGGTTCTGACAGCCTGGCGGTCCCTGTGCCGGTCGCAGTCAGGATGAGGCCTAGTTCTCTGAGGAGTCGGTCTCCTCAGCGGAGCCGTCGCTCTCGATCTCAATTCTCTTGCGGTGATGGAGGGACTTGCGCGGCGATGCCTTCCTGGGCGGCTCCTTCTGCCCCGGTCCGCTGCTGCTGCTGTGGGAGGCGGGGCTGACCGCCATCTGGGCAATACTGCAGAGAAACGCAGGGAGCTACTTGCACCACCCTACTGCCGTTTATAACAACAATAATGAATGCATTTATTTATATAGTGCTTCTGCTACACTACACAACTTTACACAATGTAAAACACACCTCTTTGCCCTCACATTTTTAATTGTTTAATGCTTTTTTAAATGTTATTTGTTATAAAAGTTTTTTTAAATGTTTTTTTTCTAGTCTTGTATGTATATGTATATATGTGAAAATATGATACTGGGACACATAAACGTGACATAGACACAATTAATTGTTGCAAAAACCAATGCAAACACATTTATTTACAAGTTTGACAACTCTCTGACTCTATCAAAAAGAAAGAAGATAGTTCAATCACCGGAAATAGTCTTTTCAGGTCATATAAAATTTACCACAGTGTTAACGTATGTAATATGGTGTCTCAATGACACGTGAGTGCAAAAGTATTTTTTATAATTCATTAAAGTGTACATACCCCATCCGAGGCGGTCCACAACGAAACTGGACTTTGAAGCTCTAATCTATTTATGGCTGTGTAATATCCGGTTGTTCTATTTCATTCTTATTGACCGCCAGAGGCAGTGCTTAACACTGGATTTATCCATCTCGCGGCACGATTAATTTTAGTTTCATTTCTGCATGCAGTACATCAAAAACTCATTCACTCTTCACTTTAGAGCAATGTTCCCCTCAACTGTGGGCTTTTTAAACAATACACAAAACTTGGTGCACAGTGCTAAGTGAGCCTTACATCGCATACAAAATTAGAGTGAAACATGATCAATCATCAAAATATATCTCCCAAAATACATTTAAAATACAAATAAAATCCTACCTTTCAATATGTGGACACGATTATAACACGATGGCTGTGTAAATGCTTTGATTTGGACGATTTTGATAAACTGGTGCGAGGTAAAACGTGAACGGCTTAGGTACGTAACCGCGTGAGGAAGCTTGGACACGCAAGGCTCCTGTAGCGTCGGCAGCAATTGAAACAAAGCAATTCTTAGTAGTTTCGTACCAGACAGTAATGGTCTCTTTTTTTTTAGGTTGACCAATCCACCAGACTTGAAACACGTGGGTAAACGATTCATGCTTATGTACGTAATGATTGGGACACGGAAAGAAAGTCAGCACTATATATTCCCCTTGTTTTAAAGTATTGTGGAGTGTATGAATTTGGGCACATATATTTTTTTACTTGGCTTATGCATGACAGAAACAAACAAAGGTCGATCCGATATATATTTATTTTTCATGATTGCCGACGGCATCTTGTGTACGTAACTCTCAGGACACAATGAATTACGTACATGAGCCTGATTAATTTTGCTCTCCCATATGAATACGAGCGACAACTTTCACTAAGCAAAGTGGGGTTTAGAAAGGCATATCAAACGTCTTCAAACATATTTGGTTGAAAGAAATGTAGGCCATTAGGATATGTATATATTTCCACATCAATTATGACAGTGTAAAAAATTTCACATTTTCATGTCCTATTAATGGGTAAAAATCAAAAACAAAGTTTAAATTTACAACAGTTCAAGAAAGTCTGGCCCATGAGTTTATGTCATGTATTACATGGCTATATGAAGTACCATATGAAGTAAAACTTTCCCATAAAGTAAACACAAGACACTTTGGCAAACAAATGAAAATCACCTTAAAAAATCTCTCCAGTATCATATTTTTACATATATATATATATATTTTTGTACAGCACTTTGGTCAACAGTTGTTGTTTTTAAACGTGCTTTATAAAATTTGCTTATAAACACAGTGATACTAAATATCCACTACACACAGATATGACAGTAATTATAAGATAATAGTGACCGCTAAATGCCTAAACGTATGTGTACACAAGTGTGCTTAACAGAGGGTCTGGTCTATGGAAAACTGAAATAATCTAATGCCGCTGTTCATCTTGGTATATACAATAGATTATGATTGGGGATAATCAGTGTAAATTTGTTCTCAGATTTCCCTGAAATTGTACTATGAAGGAAGCATGTTTCACACAACTTTTAATATTTTGGGTCACAAATAATTTTTGAGAAACTTAAAGTGCCCATTTTGGGGCCTATAGGTATGAATATGAATATTTCAAGTACAATTTTGACTAATCTTTTGGTCAATATACAGATAATGCAAACAGCATATTCTTCAAAATGTAACAAAATTCTTACTAAGGAACTAAACTGAGAAAAAGGGTCTGCTGCTACTACACGACCTGGTGATCTCTTCGACACATTGCCAACTCTATCATGCAAAAAATACCTCCAGATATTTGTGTAGAATTAACTTTTAGCTAATTTACAACTATGCACCCTTATTCCAATCTCTTGCTGTTCACTTTGCCAATTGTTTTATAAATTAAAAAACCTCAGTCAAGTCCCCTTTTGCCTGAAGAGATGAAGCATTTGAAAGGCTTTCTTCATAACATTTCATACCAGGAACCAAGGAGCCTGATCCCTGAGCATACTACTGAGCATGATGGGAAATGGTGTCTGCGTTGTGACACATCGGAAGCAAAGGTGAGCTGCCTCCAGCTCCAGCTGGACCATGGGGAAGAGGCCTAACAGCTTTGTGGTATCTCAACACCATGGGGAAGCCGGACCGTGGGGAAGGCCTAACAGACTTGTGGTATCTCAACACCACATTTTGACTAGAGTATGAAAGAGTATGGCATATGTGAAAACAGAAGACATGGAGAAAGCCTCAGCTGCCTTGCTCAATAAGAAAATGTAAAATGGATCCTCAGTTACCCACCTGATCGATACCCCGTTGGAAAAACATGTAGCAGCACAAAAGAAAATGTGAGAAATATATATTTTTTCTGTCTTCTAGACCCCATACCCACAAAGTTACTGAAGGAGCTATTGCCTATGCTCATCAAACCAATTCTTCACTTAATTAACTCATCATTGTTATCGGGCCATCCTTTAAATTGGCAGAAATCAAGCCACTACTTAAGAAACCAAATTTGAATCCCACTGTCCTGGCTAATTATAGACCCATTTCAAACCACCCATTTTTATCAAAGATACTTGAGAAATGTGTAGCGCAACAGCTTTCTTCATTTTTACATACTCATAACGTGTATGAGAGGTTTCAATCTGAGTGTAGGAAGTGTTGCGTATAGCCACACCTGCTGTGGTTAGAGTTACTGCAGTAAGCACGGCAGTTTTACGACAGTGCCGGAAGTCATGTGGGAGAAGGACCTGCGTGTAACTGAGAGACACATGTGCATTAAAGAAGTTTGGTAGCATAAGTATTGCGGTTTGTAAGTTATTCATACACAACATTTGGTGACGAAGATGGAGTTTTCACTCCCACCTCTCTCTCCGTTCCTTGCATTGCCCGGTGAGCCACCTATTCCATGGATTCGCTGGCAGGAATCGTTCGAAACATTCATAGCAGCCGTGGGATTAGAAGAGGCTAGCGATAGCAGGAAGAGAGCCCTGCTCATTCACAACCTGGGCAGCGAGGGACAACGTATTTTTCGGACTTTCGGACCCGCTCCTACGTACGCAGAATGTGTAACAAAGCTGTCTGGACATTTCGCTGCCCCACAGAGTGTTATGTTCCAGCGAATTGTTTTCCGTCAGCGAAGGCAACAGAGGGGTGAGTCAGTCCACCATTACGTAGCCGACCTGAGAAGCCTAGCCAGCCTCTGTAAGTTCGGGGCGCTGGAGGAGGAACTGATTAGGGACCAGCTAGCTGAACACACAAATAATCCGAAGTTCAGGGAGAAGCTTTTAATGTCTCCGGACGATTTATCCTTGGTTAAAGCTGTGGAAATGGCGTTTCAGATCAAATGTGCAGCTAGTTTAGCGTCACAACTAGCGCCCTCCAGCCCTTTCCCCTCCCAGACCATGCTGCTGACACAGACTGTAGCACCGTGCACGGAGTCTCAGGACAGCCTTGAGGTGAACTTTGCTGGGCGCCAGGGAGCAACAGCCCGCCAGACCTGCGGTAATTGTGGCTCTTCATCGCACGCCACCCGCGCCCCGACCTGCCCTGCCAAGGGGCAGCGGTGCCAACGCTGTGGCAAACCGAACCATTTTGCCAGGGTCTGCCGCTCTGCCCCCGCTGCCGCCGATCCACCGCCACGTTCACCCGGTCCGCCAGCACCAACGACCATCCATTCAGTCAGCGCCACCTCCCGGCCGTTTAAGTGGTGCACAGTGGAGTTGGATGGGGTGTGCCTGCTACTGCTGCTGGACACGGCTGCTTCGAAATCACTTCTGAACGTGTCCACCGTCCGGCGGCTTTTCCCACTCCGGACGCTCAAAGCTGACGCGGAGGATCTGTATGGCTACGGGCACAATAAAATTGGCATGGTGGGCACGATCACCTTTTCTGTGCGTTACGGGACCAAGGATCTCCCATCATTCGCCTTCCAAGTGTCCCGCCAAGGGGCCAACCTCCTGGGCTTCGACCTGTTTTGCGCCTTGGGTTTCTCCGTCATGGACAACACAGGGTCCACCATCTTGTCCGTCGGCCACTCACCTTGGCAACAGCGCTGACCCTCTCTGTTCAATGGCTTAGGCTGCCTCACCGCCTTTAACCACCAGCCCCTCCTCAGCCCTGAAGTGCGCCCCGTCATCCAGCCCCTACGCCGCCTGCCCCTCGCCCTGCGCGATGACGTCACCACCGAACTGCACAAGCTCTTGGAGGCGGGCATCATCGAGCGGCTCGACGCCTCACCATGGATTTCCAACCTGGTAGTGGCCAAGAAAAAATCAGGAGACCTGCGCCCATGCGTTGACCTCAGGCAGGTGAACAAGGCTGTGATCCCCGACAAATATCCACTGCCTACAGTGGAGGACCTGTCTGCCAAATTCTATGGCTCCACCGTGTTTACTAAACTGGACCTTCGCCAGGGTTACCTGCAGGTTCCGCTGCACCCTGACAGCCGCTTCCTCACAGCGTTCGTGACCCACGTCGGGGTGTTTCGCTACACACGCATGCCATTCGGCCTCAGCTCCGCCCCCAGCTGCTTCCAAAAAATTAAGGCCACTATCTTTGCTGGCATTCCCGGCGTGGTCATCTACCTGGATGACATAGTGGTTCATGGAGCAACGCTGGCCGTCCACGACGAGCGCCTAGCCAGGTTCCTCGATGTCCTCGCCAGCCACAACCTCACGTTGAACGGGGGAAAAGTGCATTTTCGCTGTGCCCGCTATTGAGTTCGTGAGTTCGTGGGGTTTCGTGTGACCGCCGACGGCCTCAGCCCACTTCACTCCAATGTGGAGGCCGTGCTGAACCTCCCTGAGCCGTCCTGCCCAGCTCAACTGGCGTCGTTCCTGGGGATGACGGCGTACTACTTGCGTTTCCTTCCGCAATACTCCGCAACCACCGCCCCGCTACGGGAGCTCCTGAAGAAGGATACAACCTGGGCATGGGCCCCTGCCTGCTCCGCCGCTGTTCGCCAGCTCAAGTCGCAGCTCACCTCGCCGCCTGTGCTCGCCCATTTCGATCTGGAGAGCCCCACGTTCGTCACCTGCGATGCCTCTAATACATCGGTTGGGGCTGTGCTGTCCCAACTCCAGCAGGGCGCTGAAATATTCATATTCATAGCCTCACTGACCTGCTCCATGTTGTCAGAAACTGCCATTCAGGTTTCTAAGCAGCCTTTTATGTAGTGGTGAAGATATTATCAATTGTGTTGCAATGCTACTCACCTGGGCAAGGTTGTTACAAACACCTGTTGAATTGATTTAGTGATCTGCATTTGTAGTAATAAACATTTGAACATTGTTGTAATATTAGGTGGCTGTATTCTGAGAATGGAGCATATGATTTAGAGTTTAGCACTTTGCGTTAACAGTTTTACACTTTGTATGTCATCATAGGATGTAGTGTCTTAAGGTAAGAATTCTGCAAGTCAGTTTAGCACTTTGCATTAACAGTTTTACACTTTGTATGTCAGCATAGGATGTAGTGTCTTAGAGTATGAATTTTGAAAGTCAGTTTGGCACTTTGCATTTTGAGTTTTGTACATTGAAATTCTGCTGTGCAAAATGAGTCAAAGCAATCGTAAAAAACTAATTTACTGTACAGTAACTGTATATTGAAATTACAGTAACTGATATTGCTGTCTGTGTTACAGTATATTTCATAAATACTAAAGTGTGGGCGTGCATTATCTTTGTTGTAATTGTTAATCTTTACTGTACTTTAGAACTGAAAGAGCACCACCAGGTGGAGGACGTGGCCGTCTTCTCTCTGCCCAGCAGGAGAGGGCACTAGTAGACATGGCGGTGCAAAGAAACGATATACGGATAAAAGAAATACAGCAACAGATTCTAGCCGATAACGGAATCTTCCAAAACATCCACACAATCAGCCTAAAAACAATTGGGCGAATTCTGAAAAAGCACCAAATCACATTGAAACAAATTTACTTGGTGCCTTTACAAAGGAATGAAGATAGGGTGAAGACTTTGAGGGTGGAATATGTTCAGGTATGTGTATAGCAATGTTGCAATACTACAGTAGTGAATACTTTAGCGACCCATCCTCTATAAATGTGTAGACTGGTTAGCATTATGCCCTAGACATCACATTAGGATTATGTACGTATGTGTGTGGGCCTGCCCATTGGTCTCAGGGCCGGATCTTGGAAAACTAGGCATGTGCCTAGGGTCCAATTTCGCCAGGGGGTCTATTCAGCGCAAATATACAGTATATAAGTAATAGGCACTGTACATGCCTATAGGCCCTGAGACCAATGGACAGCCCACACACATCCATCCCTGATTGGTCAGCCTGTGCAACATGTTCAATGACGAAAAGCACCTGGGCCTAATCAATTGTAATGTAGCCTATTCAAGTTTATTGATATTTGGAAAGCGCTACAATATGGTGCATAGAAATAACCTTGTTTTGCATATTGTACATACAGTAAAGCATTGGTATAATTTTTATCTCTGTAATGCTCATGTGTTTTAGATTTCAGAGCATGATGGACATTGATGCTGGAGCAGAGCAGCATGAGATCATATACGTGGATGAAGCAGGATTTAATCTCTGCAAGCGCCGGCGTCGGGGCTGGAATGTAATTGGGCAGAGGGCCACTGTTGAAGTTCCAGGCCAGCGTGGAGCCAACATCTCAATGTGTGCTGCCATTTCCCGCAATGGAGTTGAGGCTCGTGACCCTCTGCTGGGGGCATACAACTCCGTGCGCCTCATACATTTTCTGGATGGGCTGTACAACCATCTCGTACAGCCAAATGCTCAGATGGTGTTCATCATTGTCTGGGACAATGTAAACTTCCATCGTGCATTGGCTGTGCGAGACTGGTTTACAGCCCATCCAGAGTTCCGATCACAATTCCGTCCACCTTACTCCCCCTTTATGAACCCCATTGAGGAGTTTTTCCATATGAGCAGGAAACGCTCCTTTAGGCCATGGATGAGGCATGCGATGACATTACAACCCAGCAGTGTCAGGGGTGGATAATGCACTCTAAAAGATTTTACCAGCGCTGCCTTGCCAATGAAGACATCAGATGCGGCGGCGACAAAATTCTGTGGCCAAATGCAGCGGAGAGGCAAAATGCTGCAGTTTTTTAAAAAACTTTAAAGTAAAGTTTGTTGTTACTGTAACTGTTTTTGCTTTTACTGTTGTTTTTACTGTACAATACAGTTGAGTTTACAGTACTGCATTACTGTATGATTTTTCTTTAATGATTAAACTTCACATAATCTAATCTAATATTTAGTTTGTCTTTCATAAAAACACAAGCGCAAAACTGCAGTCTATCATGCTTGCTGTACATAATTTCAAGTACTTATGAGGAAATGACCATTGCATAGTCTTTTTTGGTAACAAGTGTTTTGTGTTTGACCGCATTATTTGATAATGGCCGTTGTATTTGAAAATGCACCAATAATTAAACTTGAACGATGAACATATCCACTGTTCTGACACTATGATAAACTTTAGCATGAAATACAATCTAATTTGGTTCAGTTGTTTCTATTGTGCATGCTATACAGTGCATCCGGAAAGTATTCACAGCGCTTCACTTTTTCCACATTCTGTTCTGTTACAGCCTTATTCCAAAATTGATTAAATTCATTTTTTCCCTCAAAATTCTACACACAACACCCCATAATGACAATGTGAAAAAAGTTTTTTTGAGATTTTTGCAAATTTATTAAAAATAAAAAACTAAAATTTCTCATTTACATAAGTATTCATACCCTTTGCTTTAACGTATTTTTAAAGTATCATATTTCATATTTGGTCGCATATCCTTTACATGCTGTTACTTCCTGAAGTCTGTGACCATCAACATCAAAAAAACTGTCGATATCTTATTTTCAGGTACTGTTACAAGCGATGTGGACGGATCACTGCAAGGGTTATTTCTCCGGACTCATTTTCCTATAGAACTCTATGGGGAAAAAAGTCAGGAGAAACAACCCTTAAAGTGATCCATCCACATCTACTCCATATCTGGCAACAGAGTGATGGTTTGGGGCTCGTTTGATAGCTCAGACCCTTGATAACTTACAGCCATTTAGCCAGCCATGTGTTCCATACTGTACCAGTGTAATTTACAGCTGAATCTAGTCTCACCCCCCAATTTCCATAGAGATCCATTCAAATGCAGAGAGGTTATAGTATCGCTTGTAACAGTACCTGAAAATAAGATATCGACAGTTTTTTTGATGTTGATGGTCACAGACTTCAGGAAGTAACAGATGTAAAGGATATGCGACCAAATATGAAATATGATACTTTAAAAATACGTTAAAGCAAAGGGTATGAATACTTATGTAAATGAGAAATTAAATTGTTTTATTTTTAATAAATTTGCAAAAATCTCAAAAAAACTTTTTTCACATTGTCATTATGGGGTGTTGTGTGTAGAATTTTGAGGGAAAAAATTAATTTAATCAATTTTGGAATAAGGCTGTAACAGAACAAAATGTGGAAAAAGTGAAGCGCTGTGAATACTTTCCGGATGCACTGTATATGATTTTGAGCCCAAGATTAGGAGTATAGCATTTTGCGTTATGACCAAAGAACACTTTCAAACTCTTTTTTTATCAGAAGGATTTTGTGTTTGGCAGCATTATTTCATGATGACTGTTGTATATTGAAAATGCAGCAATTATTTAACTTCATTGTTTGAAATATCTAATGTTCTGGTGCTGTGATAAACTTTTGCATATAATATTCTCTGATTTGACACTGGTATTTTTATTTTGCATGCTATATTACATTTTGAACCCAAAATGAGCAATATAGCATTCTGTGTTAAGAGTTTTGCACATTGAAACTCTGTTGTGCAAAATGAGTCAAAGCAAGCGTAAAAAACTGTAAAACATAGTTTTTGGTCATAAATTGATATTTTTCATTTTGACTGAAGATTCATGGCTGTCATATTTATGTTGATAAAATGTTACGTTGTTGAAAGTCACTTGATAATTGCACGTTAGATGCATGTACATTTCAGTTACAGGTAACATAAATAATGTGCTGTCTCTATCTACAATAAATAAAATTGGGGATTCTGTTGGAATCTAGTGCTGGGATTTTTGGAGAATAATACTGGGGGTGGGATCATAAGGTGTTTTTTGCAAGAACTGGCCATTCACTTACAGTTTCTCCAACTCCTGGTCCATCACAGGATCCACCAGTAGGTCTGCTTTATGTGGCAGGGAACCTGGTTATGACAAAAGTGATATCAGGATGGGCCATTTCTCTCTCTGACCTTGTGTGACCACAGTTTGCAGAGGTGATATTGTAGACAAACACATCTCTCACTTTTCATTATGAAATGATTGAATGTGTTTTGCATTCTCACCGCTGGCTGATTTTCTATAGTGACAGATACTCCATACTTGAAGACCGTACAACATAGAATAAAAGGGTTGAATTTGATTATGTATTTCCTGTATTAGATTTGATCCCAGAATCACACTGAGAAACAAAATAGGTACACGCAATAACCAGTTGAGCTATATCAATTTATTGCAGGTGATTCCTTTTCCTGTCGTGAAATAGAAGTGAAGTTATATCTTTTTTCCAGCTATGAAAGAAATACAAATACAAATTGCTAAATTGAAAGGGATGGACCACATTCAGAAGCTTTAACAGGGGCCCGAGGATTATACTTTGAAAATATTTAGTTGTTAACTTTACAATGAATGTTCAGACATTACCCATCTGAATTTGCAGTTTGAAATTAATTCCACATTTATTGGTGTAAAGTGTAGAAGTGCTCCGACAGAGAAAGTGTTGTTAGGCATGCCTCGCGAGACGCATACACCAGACAGTGGCCAACCCATGACCCATTTTATAAAAGCTTGTTGGCAGAAATGAAGTCTTGGAGCTGTTGTGTTGGTCATACTATTAATTTACTGTTCTAGATGGCCCCACAGTATATGTGTGAAGGCACTGTTCTAGATGAGCCCCACAGTATGATATCTGTAAAGGCACTGTTCTAGATTCAATTCAATTCAATTTTATTTGTATAGCGCTTTTTACAGAGAACTGTCACAAAGACGCTGCACAGGGAAACAATGAGCCCCACAGTATGATATCTGTAAAGGCACTGTTCTAGATGTGCCCCACAGTATGATATTTGTTAAAGGCACTGTTAAGGCACTGTTCAAGATGGTCCCCACAGTATGAAATCTGTTAAAGGCACTGTTCTAGATGGGTCCCACAGTATGATATCTGTAAAGGCACTGTTCTAGATGGGCCCCACAGTATGATATCTGTAAAGGCACTGTTCTAGATGGGCCCCACAGTATATCTGTAAAGGCACTGTTCTAGACGGCTGCCAATTGTGCCAAATTGTGCAAAATGGCAAGGTTCCAGAAAAGTCTCAATATGATTTATTTTTTAAGTTTTACAATAGAATTTGATAATTGGCAATAAAAGTTAATTTTTAGATGTGTTTTTGGTGTGTTTCATATTAAACAACTAACTAGCCTACCCATGGTCCCCAAAAAGCTCTCCAAAGCCATGTAGCAGCACAGTGAATCTTGTATTCCACCAGAGCCCCATTAGCCAGAAATGAGTCCAGGTATATGCAAACGGGATATAAAATCAAATGTCCACCCTAGATAAACTAAACCCCTACATAATAATCAACAACAACAAACTCATCCTCATGTTGTCTCTCCCTCATGTTACGTCATGCATAAATTGCTCATTCATTTACCTGCACAGCCTGCTGTACTGCATACAGAACAATTTACTCATCTGGAACAAAACAAACCCTTCAGACGCCATTTCATTCAAAATAAACTCGGAACAGCTTGTCTCAGACACAAATAGATAGCTAGCTGCTATGTGTAATTTTGCTGGCTAGCTTGCCATTGTTACAATATAGTAATGTTAGCTATATTAATTTAATTCAGAGGGATTCGTTTTATACATAACAAAAAAAAAAAATCTGTTACCTTACACCACTCTGCGTCACTGCGACTGCAAAACCATATTTGGACTAGGACCTGCTGCACAGAGAAACTCCTGAATAACCTATACATAACTAACCAAAAACTGTATGAAAGAGACTGTAAAGTAAAAAGTTAAACAGCAGCAGTTACCTTATGAATTGTGCTTTGCTAAACGGAATGTAGCGAGCTACGCTACAAGGTAAAAACACTGCGCCATCTTGGTTCGATAATTACGCTTGGTTGCCTCCTCCTCTTACGCGGGGCTGTATCTGCTTGATTTACGAGGGCTTTGTGTTGAATGAGGGCTTGTCTGAAAGATAACAGTCTTGGCTATTGGCTGGAATATTTGACAGACAGTTTTAAAACCCAATGGAAAGAAAATAATACTCGGAGTGGAGGCGGGTCGATGCGAGTTTTCCCCCACTTCAGATAGGCCTATTGTGCTATCAGTCAAAGAAATACACCCAATTGACGACGGTTTTGCATAAATCTCTGCAATCAGGTACAAAACCACTTTGGCTAAAATATACTAAGCCAGGGGATTGGTACAGAAACTGGCTGAGTTACACAACGCCAAACTGAACACAGTCGAACTACTCGTAATGAAGTGCAGAAAAGCACAAGTCGGTTTAAAATGGGGAAAAAATAATATACAGCCGTATGAAAGTTTTAAAGTATTTTTTCTTGAAGCCTAAAGGTATTATGATTTTTTAAACCAAAGTTTTGTGAAATACAATTAAGCAGAACAATTTACCAGCACATTGTTTATGGTGTGACATCAAGCTGCAATACATGTTTGAAAATTACGTCAGAGTTTCCAACGTTATTTACGAAGTTTTAACTCGTCGTTTTAGGCTTAAAAACCACTTTGCCAGAAGGAATGGATATATCTTAAGGATATTTAATCAAAATATTGAGGTGAGCAGTTTATTATATATTATTAAATTAATGAAATGTATAATTTAATAACTTCCGTACCGCCCGCGTTACCACTAGGGGGCATTTGACAGCAAGAGGTTAATCAGTATAGGGGATAGATATCTATGGGTCCGAAAACCTATCCATAACCTGTTATAAAATGAATAAAATATTTTTTGTCCATTATAAAGCATATACACATTCATACTCACTCCAAGGAGAATTTAACATTCATCTTGCGCATATGCACAGTGAATTGGATTGAGTATTTTCCATACCCTAAGTGACAATGTGAGATACTAGCCCAGTGAGATACTAATACATAATAAGATTACCATACAATAATATTCCACCATCAGGAAAGTGCTGGCAAATGTTCTAGCTTCAGGCCATAAAACATGACTGAGCCACCTACGAAGGCTTACACTACAGTATGTGAAATCAATATTCAACAATAACAATATCAAACTTATGGCACAACACTATACATATTTGAAATACCACAAGCAGTAATACTTGCATATCGAGGAGGAAAATCTCCCTCATGTTCGTAGGCATATTATCGGATAGAATCAAAGGTATAGTATCTATGGTATCTTGGTAAGTACGGTATCTTCTTCTGACCCACTCAAAACATCCATGTAAGCAGGCAAGGATCTAGCCATGTTGAGTTAGTAAATTAGTAAAAACTTGCAAAAATAGCAGGAAAACAACAATTACACCTCGGCTAGCGAATGTGGGTTGTTCCATTTATTCGGGGGCCAACTTGTGACATTGATGCCAAAATTTCGAAATCATGAAATCTTTTGAAACCAGTCATATATGCAAACTGATATAACGTAATATTTTTGAAACTGTTGAAATTATTAAATTTTAATTTTAATTTTTCCAAGAAGGAACAGTTGAAATAGGCACATGTCTGGAAAGTTTCCTGTGTAAAGGGGACACCAAAATCAAAAAGTCTATATACCATAACTGTTACAAATGATGGAAATAAATCAGAGTTTACACCATTTTGACCACTTTTAATATTTAACAACTTTTGGTTACAGTTGATTTAGACCAAAACCTTAATTAGGCATCTACATTTGTATTATTGTGGTTAAAACCTTTTTATATTGTGACCATATTGGATCCGCAATTTGTTTTCAGCCCCAAAATGGCATCTTACTTCAATATGTTCCATTCTAAATTTTGGCAAAAAATGCATTAAGCCCACTTTGAAAGAATTATAGCCTACTGATCATATGAAAATGCCCACAAATTAAATCTGACAGTTGGGTTCCACGTGTAAAGGGGACAGAAAAATGTTAGTGTCCCCTTTACATGCAGACCAAATTTCACTGTTGTTTTGTAGTTCATGTTGTAAGGGGGGCGTGACGTGTGACGTGGGAGGAGCCAAACGCAGCAAGGGGATTCATAAAGCCCTTAGGCCACTAAGGTGGGAAACCCCGCAGAAAAGGGAAGGAGACAAGACAAGGAACAACAAACACCCTACAGACGCTACTAATAGGCTAACTGTCAAACGCTAAGTAGAGCGCAAGGACAGGGATCTGAACAGCCAGACATAATACACGCCCTGTCTCGGTAACGAGACACAATAAACGGGCGAGTAGCGAAAAGGCACAAATAAATAAACAGTCAACAAATGAAGAATGAAATAATTTAATAAGAGGAGGCGAAAGAACAGATATGTTAAGTGGCTAATTCCATAAGCTAGAACTAACAGTCATATGCAGAACCTAAAGGAGGGTAAACGCCCGATCTCCCAGGGGGAAGAAACATTTTACAGGCGAGCCGACGGAGAACCGCAGTCCCATAACCTTACCAGCAAAAATGACCAAGCTTAAAACAGAGCCACGCCCTAACCTCTCAGACAGGAGGAATGTAATGAGGCGAAGGAACAGAATTAATGTTCCAAGGCTTAAAGGCTCGCAGTCACACGCAAACATATCCACGACATCGCCCGGTCTCACTAAGAGACGAATTGCACCGAAGGGCAAACAGAACTAAGTTCTGAACAGAATAGCCCAAATCTCCATACCCGGAGAACAAGCACAAAAGACGAAAGGACAGCTGCACCGAAACTATAGGCTATCTGACTGACACAAGCACAAACACAAATAAGCTCTGCCTCTAAAATAAGGGGAAATATAACGAGGCGAACAGGAACAGAGATTTAACGTTCCACGGCTAGTTTAATAAGTGCGCAGTCTAAAGCAGAAAACAAGAGGTAAACACCCGATCTCCCAGGAGGGAGAAACATTTTACAGGTGAGCCGACGGAGACCGTCGTCCCATAACTTTCCTATCCAAATAGACTAACGCACGCTTAATATAAAAACAACCATCCTAGCCTCTCAGTAAAAGAATGTATGTAACGAGGCGAATGGAACAGAGAGCTAACGTTCCGAGGCTATTATACGAAACACGCAGTCAAACACAAACACGTCCACAACATCGCCCAAGCTCCACATAAGGAGACAACACACCCGGAGAACGAAACAGAACAAGAGTTCACAACAAAATCGTCTCGCAGGCAAAAAGGGCGAACAGGACAGCTGCAACAAAGGACCTACACAAACATAATAGCACGACAGCCTCTCAATACAAATAAAAACCCTGACTCACAACAAAGGGGAACGTAGTCCACGAGAAGGAGACAACAGGGAATAAACGTACCGAAGCTACTTACTGGCTCACAGTAACACGGAATTGAGTAGAAGCAAAACGCCAGGTCTCTCAGTAAGAAAACCAAATAACAGGCGAAGGGGAACAAAGAACAGCTACTCTACACTTCTACAAGCTAAGCAACCTAGCAGAAGCGAAAACGCCCGATCTCCCATGAGACGACATGCACCGAGGGGCGAACAGAACTACAGTTCTGAACAGAATCGCCCAAATCTCCACACACGGAGAAAAAGCACACTATGGCGAAATAGAGCAGAGATTTACGGTCCCAAACTTCTACGAGACAACCAACCACCTAAGCCAGCAAGAAATAAGCCCTGCCTCTACAAAGAGACGCTAAAAATGGGCGAGTAGCCAAAATGGTACGAGCACTCACAGCCAACAATACACCACAATACAAAACAATAAACAATTAATGTCGAAGCCCCGAATGAAGGAAACGGAAGGCTTATATATCTCTCTGGTGACTACGCACAGGTGTAAACGCATTAACAGAAGCTCCGCCAACTCAGCAGGGCGGAGCAATCTACCAAAAGGGCAGCGCCCTCGCGTGGCCACCGAGGAAAACAACCGCATCGGGAAACAGGGTAGAAAACCATGACACATGTCACATAAATGAAGTCAATTTGTGTATGAACATACTTATCTTTGGTGTCACTTTACAAGTGGAACAAAGACCAAATTTCACCATTGTTTTTGTATTCCAAACCATAAAGATCAAAACAAGCACAGGAAAAAAAATAACCTTCAAAAAACATTTTTAAATCTAGTTGCTGAATTACAAAACAAAATATTTTTTTTATAACGCATACAGATGTTTAATCACTGGATTGATTCAGTGTAGTGTACAACAAGGAACTGACAAAATTTTACTTTGGCGAACTTTGGCTGCATACGAGAGATACAGAACACAAATAATTAAACCTGACGTTTTTCAGGTAAACAGCTCACGAAGGTTTTGCTGTCCCAGCTCAGATAATTTACGCTGTGTGGATATACCTTACAGAAAACAACAGACACAACTACTTCATGTCCGTTCTTCTTCACAAATCGCTTACTGCTATTATAAAAATAATTTCATATGTTCCAAGGTGTCAACTATAGTTCATAATGCAAGCAAAAGCGCATGTTTGGCAACTATCAATCACAACGTCAAATGGGACATGAAAATGTTAGTTTCCCAATCGCTATGAAGTAGGCCTCGCCTACAACATTATAACAGGTACGTAGCCTACGTGCTTGGATACCTTGCAACTAATCAACATCAGGGGTGTTTCTAGATTGCTTTGATTGGGGGGGCATGAAGAGATGTTGGTGGGGCACAAGGGGGGGGGGGGGGGGGGGGGCGAAGTAGCGGGGGTCTGGGCCCCCCCCCAGAGAAATTTGAGCGTTTTAAAACTAATTTCCTGCATTTCTACACAACCTCACACCGGGCATTTTCTAAAATAAAATGTTTCATTTATGAGCATTTTGAAGATTTTTTTTTAAAGCCCTAGATGAGATTTGAGATGCTTTCATATAAAGGTAAAGTATAGGCTAATCAGTATATTAGTGGATAAGATCATTTTATATTTTAAACCCACCTCCACTCCCCTCATCTTATAGGACAACTTTATTTATGCCCAATAATACCAAATCATTATCTAATCTTATATGGAAACAAATATATTAAAGATGAGCTATATTCCTTCATCATTTCAGTCTCTTTGTGCTATTTTCTATTTACAAATGAAACTACGTTACTGTAACTTCATTTTCATTTATATTTTAGCCATACCCCCCCCCCCCCTTACTTATTGTAATTGGTTCATCATTTCATTTATATACAGTATAATTTTTTATATATCATTAGGGGTGTAACGGTACACAAAAGTCACGGTTCGGTACGAACTCACTCTGAGGTGATGAGCTGCAAACACGCTTAATATACACAGGTGAAACTGGTTCCAACTAGTTCTAATTAGCAACACAAACGACGGGTAGCTGGCTCAATTACAGCGAGTAAGCTACGGACTAACTGCAAACAATCCAAAATAAACTAAGCTACCGAGTGACTCCAATCTGTTCAATTAACTAACAACAGCTGAAAGCAATGAAAAAAGATACGCTTATCTGAGTGTAGCCTAGAGTCTAGAGATTAATACCATAAAAGCTAAACAAGCTGCTTCAGAGTTAATACCATAAAGGCTAAACAAGCTGCTTCAGAGTTAATACCATAAAGGCTAAACGAGCTGCTTCAGAGTTAATACCATGAAGGCGAAATGAGCTACTTCAGAGTTAATACCATAAAGGCTAAACAAGCTGCTTCAGAGTTAATACCAAAAAGGCGAAATGAGCTGCTTCAGAGTTAATACCATGAAGGCTAAACGAGCTACTTCAGAGTTAATACCATATAGGCGAAACGAGCTGCTTCAGAGTTAATAACAGAAAGGCTAAACGAGCTGCTTCAGAGTTAATGCCATAAAGGCTAAACGAGCTGCTTCAGAGTTAATACCATAAAGGCTAAACGAACTGCTTCAGAGTTAATACAATAAAGGCTAAACAATCTGCTTCAGAGTTAATGCAATAAAGGCTCAACGAGCTGCTTCAGAGTTAATACCATAAAGGCTAAACGAGCTGCTTCAGAGTTAATGCCATAGAGGCTAAACAAGCTGCTTCAGAGTTAATACCATAAAGGCTAAACGAGCTGCTTCAGAGTTAATGCCATAAAGGCTAAACGAGCTGCTTCAGAGTTAATACCATATAGGCTGAACGAGCTGCTTCAGAGTTAATGCCATAAAGGCTAAACGAGCTGCTTCAGAGTTAATACCATAAAGGCTAAACGAGCAGCTTCAGAGTTAATACCATAAAGGCTAAACGAGCTGCTTCAGAGTTAATACCATAAAGGCTAAACGAGCTGCTTCAGAGTTAATGCCATAGAGGCTAAACAAGCTGCTTCAGAGTTAATACCATAAAGGCTAAACAAGCTGCTTCAGAGTTAATGCCATAAAAGCTAAACGAGCTGCTCTAGAGTTAATACCATAAAGGCTAAACAAGCTGCTTCAGAGTTAATACCATAAAGGCTAAACGAGCTGCTTCAGAGTTAATACAATAAAGGTTAAACAATCTGCTTCAGAGTTAATGCCATAAAGGCTAAATGAGCTGCTTCAGAGTTAATACCGTAAAGGCTAAACAAGCTGCTTCAGAGTTAATATCATAAAGGCTAAACAAGCTGCTTCAGAGTTCATACCATAAAGGCTAAACAAGCTGCTTCAGAGTTAATACAATATAGGCGAAACAAGCTGCTTCAGAGTTAATACCATGAAGGCTAAACTAGCTGCTTCAGAGTTAATACCATAAAGGCTAAACGAGCTGCTTCAGAGTTAATACCATGAAGGGTAATCGAGCTACTTTAGAGTTAATACCATAAAGGCTAAACGAGCGGCTTCACAGTTAATGCCATAAAGGCTAAACGAACTGCTTCAGAGTTAATACCATATAGGCTAAACGAGCTGCTTCAGAGTTAATGCCATAAAGGCTAAACGAGCTGCTTCAGAGTTAATACCATAAAGGCTAAATGAGCTGCTTCAGAGTTAATACCATAAAGGCCAAACGAGCTGCTTCAGAGTTAATACCATATAGGCTGAACGAGCTGCTTCAGAGTTAATGCCATAAAGGCTAAACGAGCTGCTTCAGAGTTAATACCATAAAGGCTAAACAAGCTACTTCAGAGTCAATACCATATAGGCTAAACGAGCAGCTTCAGAGTTAATACCATAAAGGCTAAACGAGCTGCTACAGAGTTAATACCATAAAGGCTAAACGAGCTGCTTCAGAGTTAATGCCATAAAGGCTAAACAAGCTGCTTCAGAGTTAATACCATAAAGGCTAAACAAGCTGCTTCAGAGTTAATACCATAAAGGCTAAACGAGCTGCTTCAGAGTTAATACCAAAAAGGCGAAATGAGCTGCTTCAGAGTTAATGCCATGAAGGCTAAACGAGCTGCTTCAGAGTTAATACCATATAGGCGAAACAAGCTGCTTCAGAGTTAATAACAGAAAGGCTAAACGAGCTGCTTCAGAGTTAATGCCATAAAGGCTAAACGAGCTGCTTCAGAGTTAATACCATAAAGGCTAAACGAACTGCTTCAGAGTTAATACAATAAAGGCTAATCAATCTGCTTCAGAGTTAATGCAATAAAGGCTCAACGAGCTGCTTCAGAGTTAATACCATAAAGGCTAAACGAGCTGCTTCAGAGTTAATGCCATAGAGGCTAAACAAGCTGCTTCAGAGTTAATACCATAAAGGCTAAACGAGCTGCTTCAGAGTTAATGCCATAAAGGCTAAACGAGCTGCTTCAGAGTTAATACCATGAAGGCTAAACGAGCTGCTTCAGAGTTCACACCATAAAGGCTAAACGAGCTGCTTCAGAGTTAATACAATAAAGGCTAAACAATCTGCTTCAGAGTTAATGCAATAAAGGCTGAACGAGATGCTTCAGAGTTAGTACCATAAAGGCTAAACGAGCTGCTTCAGAGTTAATGTCATAAAGGCTAAACAAGCTGCTTCAGAGTGAATACCATAAAGGCTAAACAAGCTGCTTCAGAGTTAATACCATAAAGGCTAAACGAGCTGCTTCAGAGTTAATGCCATAAAGGCTGAACGAGATGCTTCAGAGTTAGTACCATAAAGGCTAAACGAGCTGCTTCAGAGTTAATGCCATAAAGGCTAAACAAGCTGCTTCAGAGTTAATACCATAAAGGCTAAACAAGCTGCTTCAGAGTTAATACCATAAAGGCTAAACGAGCTGCTTCAGAGTTAATACCAAAAAGGCGAAATGAGTTGCTTCAGAGTTAATGCCATGAAGGCTAAACGAGCTGCTTCAGAGTTAATACCATATAGGCGAAACGAGCTGCTTCAGAGTTAATAACAGAAAGGCTAAACGAGCTGCTTCAGAGTTAATGCCATAAAGGCTAAACGAGCTGCTTCAGAGTTAATACCATAAAGGCTAAACGAACTGCTTCAGAGTTAATACAATAAAGGCTAATCAATCTGCTTCAGAGTTAATGCAATAAAGGCTCAACGAGCTGCTTCAGAGTTAATACCATAAAGGCTAAACGAGCTGCTTCAGAGTTAATGCCATAGAGGCTAAACAAGCTGCTTCAGAGTTAATACCATAAAGGCTAAACGAGCTGCTTCAGAGTTAATGCCATAAAGGCTAAACGAGCTGCTTCAGAGTTAATACCATAAAGGCTAAATGAGCTGCTTCAGAGTTAATACCATAAAGGCTAAACGAGCTGCTTCAGAGTTAATACCATATAGGCTGAACGAGCTGCTTCAGAGTTAATGCCATAAAGGCTAAACGAGCTGCTTCAGAGTTAATACCATAAAGGCTAAACAAGCTACTTCAGAGTCAATACCATATAGGCTAAACGAGCAGCTTCAGAGTTAATACCATAAAGGCTAAACGAGCTGCTACAGAGTTAATACAATAAAGGCTAAACGAGCTGTTTCAGAGTTAATACCATAAAGGCTAAACGAGCTGCTTCAGAGTTAATAACAGAAAGGCTAAACGAGCTGCTTCACAGTTAATACCATGAAGGGTAAACGAGCTGCTTCAGAGTTCATACCATAAAGGCTAAACGAGCTGCTTCAGAGTTAATACAATAAAGGCTAAACAATCTGCTTCAGAGTTAATGCAATAAAGGCTGAACGAGATGCTTCAGAGTTAGTACCATAAAGGCTAAACGAGCTGCTTCAGAGTTAATGCCATAAAGGCTAAACAAGCTGCTTCAGAGTTAATACCATAAAGGCTAAACAAGCTGCTTCAGAGTTAATACCATAAAGGCTAAACAAGCTGCTTCAGAGTTAATACCATAAAGGCTAAACGAGCTGCTTCAGAGTTAATACCAAAAAGGCGAAATGAGCTGCATCAGAGTTAATGCCATGAAGGCTAAACGAGCTGCTTCAGAGTTAGTACCATAAAGGCTAAACGAGCTGCTTCAGAGTTAATACCATAAAGGCTAAACGAGCTGCTTCAGAGTTAATACCATGAAGGCTAATCGAGCTACTTTAGAGTTAATACCATAAAGGCTAAACGAGCGGCTTCACAGTTAATGCCATAAAGGCTAAACGAACTGCTTCAGAGTTAATACCATAAAGGCTAAACGAGCTGCTTCAGAGTTAATGCCATAAAGGCTAAACGAGCTGCTTCAGAGTTAATACCATAAAGGCTAAATGAGCTGTTTCAGAGTTAATACCATAAAGGCCAAACGAGCTGCTTCAGAGTTAATACAATAAAGGTTAAACAATCTGCTTCAGAGTTAATGCCATAAAGGCTAAATGAGCTGCTTCAGAGTTAATACCATAAAGGCTAAACGAGCTGCTACAGAGTTAATACCATAAAGGCTAAACGAGCTGTTTCAGAGTTAATACCATAAAGGCTAAAGGAGCTGTTTCAGAGTTAATACCATAAAGGCTAAACAAGCTGCTTCAGAGTTAATACCATAAAGGCTAAACGAGCTGCTTCAGAGTTAATACCATGAAGGCTAATCGAGCTACTTTAGAGTTAATACCATAAAGGCTAAACGAGCGGCTTCACAGTTAATGCCATAAAGGCTAAACGATCTGCTTCAGAGTTAGTACCATAAAGGCTAAACAAGCTGCTTCAGAGTTAATACCATAAAGGCTAAACAAGCTGCTTCAGAGTTAATACCATAAAGGCTAAACGAGCTGCTTCAGAGTTAATACCATGAAGGCTAAACGAGCTACTTCAGAGTTAATACCATAAAGGCTAAACGAGCTGCTTCAGAGTTAATACCAAAAAGGTGAAATGAGCTGCTTCAGAGTTAATGCCATGAAGGCTAAACGAGCTGCTTCAGAGTTAATACCATATAGGCGAAACGAGCTGCTTCAGAGTTAATAACAGAAAGGCTAAACGAGCTGCTTCAGAGTTAATGCCATAAAGGCTAAACGAGCTGCTTCAGAGTTAATACCATAAAGGCTAAACGAACTGCTTCAGAGTTAATACAATAAAGGCTAAACAATCTGCTTCAGAGTTAATGCAATAAAGGCTCAACGAGCTGCTTCAGAGTTAATACCATAAAGGCTAAACGATCTGCTTCAGAGTTAATGCCATAGAGGCTAAACAAGCTGCTTCAGAGTTAATACCATAAAGGCTAAACAAGCTGCTTCAGAGTTAATGCCATAAAAGCTAAACGAGCTGCTCTAGAGTTAATACCATAAAGGCTAAACAAGCTGCTTCAGAGTTAATACCATAAAGGCTAAACGAGCTGCATCAGAGTTAATACAATAAAGGTTAAACAATCTGCTTCAGAGTTAATGCCATAAAGGCTAAATGAGCTGCTTCAGAGTTAATACCGTAAAGGCTAAACAAGCTGCTTCAGAGTTAATACCATAAAGGCTAAACGAGCTGCTTCAGAGTTAATACCATATAGGCTGAACGAGCTGCTTCAGAGTTAATGCCATAAAGGCTAAACGAGCTGCTTCAGAGTTAATACCATAAAGGCTAAACAAGCTACTTCAGAGTCAATACCATATAGGCTAAACGAGCAGCTTCAGAGTTAATACCATAAAGGCTAAACGAGCTGCTACAGAGTTAATACAATAAAGGCTAAACGAGCTGTTTCAGAGTTAATACCATAAAGGCTAAACGAGCTGCTTCAGAGTTAATAACAGAAAGGCTAAACGATCTGCTTCACAGTTAATACCATGAAGGGTAAACGAGCTGCTTCAGAGTTCATACCATAAAGGCTAAACGAGCTGCTTCAGAGTTAATACAATAAAGGCTAAACAATCTGCTTCAGAGTTAATGCAATAAAGGCTGAACGAGATGCTTCAGAGTTAGTACCATAAAGGCTAAACGAGCTGCTTCAGAGTTAATGCCATGAAGGCTAAACAAGCTGCTTCAGAGTTAATACCATAAAGGCTAAACAAGCTGCTTCAGAGTTAATACCATAAAGGCTAAACAAGCTGCTTCAGAGTTAATACCATAAAGGCTAAACGAGCTGCTTCAGAGTTAATACCAAAAAGGCGAAATGAGCTGCATCAGAGTTAATGCCATGAAGGCTAAACGAGCTGCTTCAGAGTTAGTACCATAAAGGCTAAACGAGCTGCTTCAGAGTTAATACCATAAAGGCTAAACGAGCTGCTTCAGAGTTAATACCATGAAGGCTAATCGAGCTACTTTAGAGTTAATACCATAAAGGCTAAACGAGCGGCTTCACAGTTAATGCCATAAAGGCTAAACGAACTGCTTCAGAGTTAATACCATAAAGGCTAAACGAGCTGCTTCAGAGTTAATGCCATAAAGGCTAAACGAGCTGCTTCAGAGTTAATACCATAAAGGCTAAATGAGCTGTTTCAGAGTTAATACCATAAAGGCCAAACGAGCTGCTTCAGAGTTAATACAATAAAGGTTAAACAATCTGCTTCAGAGTTAATGCCATAAAGGCTAAATGAGCTGCTTCAGAGTTAATACCATAAAGGCTAAACGAGCTGCTACAGAGTTAATACCATAAAGGCTAAACGAGCTGTTTCAGAGTTAATACCATAAAGGCTAAAGGAGCTGTTTCAGAGTTAATACCATAAAGGCTAAACGAGCTGCTTCAGAGTTAATACCATGAAGGCTAATCGAGCTACTTTAGAGTTAATACCATAAAGGCTAAACGAGCGGCTTCACAGTTAATGCCATAAAGGCTAAACGATCTGCTTCAGAGTTAGTACCATAAAGGCTAAACAAGCTGCTTCAGAGTTAATACCATAAAGGCTAAACAAGCTGCTTCAGAGTTAATACCATAAAGGCTAAACGAGCTGCTTCAGAGTTAATACCATGAAGGCTAAACGAGCTACTTCAGAGTTAATACCATAAAGGCTAAACGAGCTGCTTCAGAGTTAATACCAAAAAGGTGAAATGAGCTGCTTCAGAGTTAATGCCATGAAGGCTAAACGAGCTGCTTCAGAGTTAATACCATATAGGCGAAACGAGCTGCTTCAGAGTTAATAACAGAAAGGCTAAACGAGCTGCTTCAGAGTTAATGCCATAAAGGCTAAACGAGCTGCTTCAGAGTTAATACCATAAAGGCTAAACGAACTGCTTCAGAGTTAATACAATAAAGGCTAAACAATCTGCTTCAGAGTTAATGCAATAAAGGCTCAACGAGCTGCTTCAGAGTTAATACCATAAAGGCTAAACGATCTGCTTCAGAGTTAATGCCATAGAGGCTAAACAAGCTGCTTCAGAGTTAATACCATAAAGGCTAAACAAGCTGCTTCAGAGTTAATGCCATAAAAGCTAAACGAGCTGCTCTAGAGTTAATACCATAAAGGCTAAACAAGCTGCTTCAGAGTTAATACCATAAAGGCTAAACGAGCTGCATCAGAGTTAATACAATAAAGGTTAAACAATCTGCTTCAGAGTTAATGCCATAAAGGCTAAATGAGCTGCTTCAGAGTTAATACCGTAAAGGCTAAACAAGCTGCTTCAGAGTTAATATCATAAAGGCTAAACAAGCTGCTTCAGAGTTAATACCATAAAGGCTAAACAAGCTGCTTCAGAGTTAATACAATATAGGCGAAACAAGCTGCATCAGAGTTAATACCATGAAGGCTAAACGAGCTGCTTCAGAGTTAATACCATGAAGGCTAAACAAGCTGCTTCAGAGTTAATACCATGAAGGCTAATCGAGCTACTTTAGAGTTAATACCTTGAAGGCTAAACGAGCGGCTTCACAGTTAATGCCATAAAGGCTAAACAAGCTGCTTCAGAGTTAATACCTTATAGGCTAAACGAGCTGCTTCAGAGTTAATGCCATAAAGGCTAAACGAGCTGCTTCAGAGTTAATACCATAAAGGCTAAATGAGCTGCTTCAGAGTTAATACCATAAAGGCTAAACGAGCTGCTTCAGAGTTAATACCATATAGGCTGAACGAGCTGCTTCAGAGTTAATGCCATAAAGGCTAAACGAGCTGCTTCAGAGTTAATACCATAAAGGCTAAACAAGCTACGTCAGAGTCAATACCATATAGGCTAAACGAGCAGCTTCAGAGTTAATACCATAAAAGCTAAACAAGTTGCTACAGAGTTAATACAATAAAGGCTAAACGAGCTGTTTCAGAGTTAATACCATAAAGGCTAAACGAGCTGCTTCAGAGTTAATAACAGAAAGGCTAAACGAGCTGCTTCAGAGTTAATACCATGAAGGCTAAACGAGCTGCTTCAGAGTTCATACCATAAAGGCTAAACGAGCTGCTTCAGAGTTAATACAATAAAGGCTAAACAATCTGCTTCAGAGTTAATGCAATAAAGGCTGAACGAGATGCTTCAGAGTTAGTACCATAAAGGCTAAACGAGCTGCTTCAGAGTTAATGCCATAAAGGCTAAACAAGCTGCTTCAGAGTTAATACCATAAAGCCTAAACAAGCTGCTTCAGAGTTAATACCATAAAGGCTAAACAAGCTGCTTCAGAGTTAATACCATAAAGGCTAAACGAGCTGCTTCAGAGTTAATACCATGAAGGCGAAATGAGCTACTTCAGAGTTAATACCATAAAGGCTAAACGAGCTGCTTCAGAGTTAATACCAAAAAGGCGAAATGAGCTGCTTCAGAGTTAATGCCATGAAGGCTAAACGAGCTGCTTCAGAGTTAATACCATATAGGCGAAACGAGCTGCTTCAGAGTTAATAACAGAAAGGCTAAACGAGCTGCTTCAGAGTTAATGCCATAAAGGCTAAACGAGCTGCTTCAGAGTTAATACCATAAAGGCTAAACGAACTGCTTCAGAGTTAATACAATAAAGGCTAAACAATCTGCTTCAGAGTTAATGCAATAAAGGCTCAACGAGCTGCTTCAGAGTTAATACCATAAAGGCTAAACGAGCTGCTTCAGAGTTAATGCCATAGAGGCTAAACAAGCTGCTTCAGAGTTAATACCATAAAGGCTAAACGAGCTGCTTCAGAGTTAATGCCATAAAGGCTAAATGAGCTGCTTCAGAGTTAATACCATAAAGGCTAAATGAGCTGCTTCAGAGTTAATACCATAAAGGCTAAACGAGCTGCTTCAGAGTTAATATCATATAGGCTGAACGAGCTGCTTCAGAGTTAATGCCATAAAGGCTAAACGAGCTGCTTCAGAGTTAATACCATAAAGGCTAAACAAGCTACTTCAGAGTCAATACCATATAGGCTAAACGAGCAGCTTCAGAGTTAATACCATAAAGGCTAAACGAGCTGCTTCAGAGTTAATGCCATAGAGGCTAAACAAGCTGCTTCAGAGTTAATACCATAAAGGCTAAACAAGCTGCTTCAAAGTTAATGCCATAAAAGCTAAACGAGCTGCTCTAGAGTTAATACCATAAAGGCTAAACAAGCTGCTTCAGAGTTAATACCATAAAGGCTAAACGAGCTGCTTCAGAGTTAATACAATAAAGGTTAAACAATCTGCTTCAGAGTTAATGCCATAAAGGCTAAATGAGCTGCTTCAGAGTTAATACCGTAAAGGCTAAACAAGCTGCTTCAGAGTTAATATCATAAAGGCTAAACAAGCTGCTTCAGAGTTCATACCATAAAGGCTAAACAAGCTGCTTCAGAGTTAATACAATATAGGCGAAACAAGCTGCTTCAGAGTTAATACCATGAAGGCTAAACTAGCTGCTTCAGAGTTAATACCATGACGGCTAAACAAGCTGCTTCAGAGTTAATACCATAAAGGCTAAACGAGCTGCTTCAGAGTTAATACCATGAAGGCTAATCGAGCTACTTTAGAGTTAATACCATAAAGGCTAAACGAGCGGCTTCACAGTTAATGCCAGAAAGGCTAAACGAACTGCTTCAGAGTTAATACCATAAAGGCTAAACAAGCTACTTCAGAGTCAATACCATATGGGCTAAACGAGCTGCTTCAGAGTTAATACCATAAAGGCTAAACGAGCTGCTACAGAGTTAATACCATAAAGGCTAAACGAGCTGTTTCAGAGTTAATACCATAAAGGCTAAACGAGCTGTTTCAGAGTTAATACCATAAAGGCTAAACAAGCTGCTTCAGAGTTAATACCATAAAGGCTAAACGAGCTGCTTCAGAGTTAATACCATGAAGGCTAATCGAGCTACTTTAGAGTTAATACCATAAAGGCTAAACGAGCGGCTTCACAGTTAATGCCATAAAGGCTAAACGAACTGCTTCAGAGTTAATACAATAAAGGCTAAACAATCTGCTTCAGAGTTAATGCAATAAAGGCTGAACGAGCTGCTTCAGAGTTAGTACCATGAAGGCTAAACAAGCTGCTTCAGAGTTAATACCATAAAGGCTAAACAAGCTGCTTCAGAGTTAATACCATAAAGGCTAAACGAGCTGCTTCAGAGTTAATACCATGAAGGCTAAACGAGCTACTTCAGAGTTAATACCATAAAGGCTAAACGAGCTGCTTCAGAGTTAATACCAAAAAGGTGAAATGAGCTGCTTCAGAGTTAATGCCATGAAGGCTAAACGAGCTGCTTCAGAGTTAATACCATATAGGCGAAACGAGCTGCTTCAGAGTTAATAACAGAAAGGCTAAACGAGCTGCTTCAGAGTTAATGCCATAAAGGCTAAACGAGCTGCTTCAGAGTTAATACCATAAAGGCTAAACGAACTGCTTCAGAGTTAATACAATAAAGGCTAAACAATCTGCTTCAGAGTTAATGCAATAAAGGCTCAACGAGCTGCTTCAGAGTTAATACCATAAAGGCTAAACGAGCTGCTTCAGAGTTAATACCATAAAGGCTAAACGAGCTGCTTCAGAGTTAATGCCATAGAGGCTAAACAAGCTGCTTCAGAGTTAATACCATAAAGGCTAAACAAGCTGCTTCAGAGTTAATGCCATAAAAGCTAAACAAGCTGCTCTAGAGTTAATACCATAAAGGCTAAACAAGCTGCTTCAGAGTTAATACCATAAAGGCTAAACGAGCTGCTTCAGAGTTAATACAATAAAGGTTAAACAATCTGCTTCAGAGTTAATGCCATAAAGGCTAAATGAGCTGCTTCAGAGTTAATACCGTAAAGGCTAAACAAGCTGCTTCAGAGTTAATATCATAAAGGCTAAACAAGCTGCTTCAGAGTTAATACCATAAAGGCTAAACAAGCTGCTTCAGAGTTAATACAATATAGGCGAAACAAGCTGCTTCAGAGTTAATACCATGAAGGCTAAACGAGCTGCTTCAGAGTTAATACCATGAAGGCTAAACAAGCTGCTTCAGAGTTAATACCATGAAGGCTAATCGAGCTACTTTAGAGTTAATACCTTGAAGGCTAAACGAGCGGCTTCACAGTTAATGCCATAAAGGCTAAACAAGCTGCTTCAGATTTAATACCTTATAGGCTAAACGAGCTGCTTCAGAGTTAATGCCATAAAGGCTAAACGAGCTGCTTCAGAGTTAATACCATAAAGGCTAAATGAGCTGCTTCAGAGTTAATACCATAAAGGCTAAACAAGCTGCTTCAGAGTTAATACCATAAAGGCTAAACAAGCTGCTTCAGAGTTAATACCATAAAGGCTAAACGAGCTGCTTCAGAGTTAATACCATGAAGGCGAAATGAGCTACTTCAGAGTTAATACCATAAAGGCTAAACAAGCTCCTTCAGAGTTAATACCAAAAAGGCGAAATGAGCTGCTTCAGAGTTTATACCATGAAGGCTAAACGAGCTACTTCAGAGTTAATACCATATAGGCGAAACGAGCTGCTTCAGAGTTAATAACAGAAAGGCTAAACGAGCTGCTTCAGAGTTAATGCCATAAAGGCTAAACGAGCTGCTTCAGAGTTAATACCATAAAGGCTAAACGAACTGCTTCAGAGTTAATACAATAAAGGCTAAACAATCTGCTTCAGAGTTAATGCAATAAAGGCTCAACGAGCTGCTTCAGAGTTAATACCATAAAGGCTAAACGAGCTGCTTCAGAGTTAATGCCATAGAGGCTAAACAAGCTGCTTCAGAGTTAATACCATAAAGGCTAAACGAGCTGCTTCAGAGTTAATGCCATAAAGGCTAAACGAGCTGCTTCAGAGTTAATACCATAAAGGCTAAATGAGCTGCTTCAGAGTTAATACCATAAAGGCTAAACGAGCTGCTTCAGAGTTAATACCATATAGGCTGAACGAGCTGCTTCAGAGTTAATGCCATAAAGGCTAAACGAGCTGCTTCAGAGTTAATACCATAAAGGCTAAACAAGCTACTTCAGAGTCAATACCATATAGGCTAAACGAGCAGCTTCAGAGTTAATACCATAAAGGCTAAACGAGCTGCTTCAGAGTTAATGCCATAGAGGCTAAACAAGCTGCTTCAGAGTTAATACCATAAAGGCTAAACAAGCTGCTTCAGAGTTAATGCCATAAAAGCTAAACGAGCTGCTCTAGAGTTAATACCATAAAGGCTAAACAAGCTGCTTCAGAGTTAATACCATAAAGGCTAAACGAGCTGCTTCAGAGTTAATACCATGAAGGCTAATCGAGCTACTTTAGAGTTAATACCATAAAGGCTAAACGAGCGGCTTCACAGTTAATGCCATAAAGGCTAAACGAACTGCTTCAGAGTTAATACAATAAAGGCTAAACAATCTGCTTCAGAGTTAATGCAATAAAGGCTGAACGAGCTGCTTCAGAGTTAGTACCATAAAGGCTAAACGATCCATGATGCAACAATTATGCACTGTTAACTTCAAAACCGAACTACGTACCGAACCGTGACTTTTGTGTACCGTTACACCCCTATATATCATATATAATTTTTTTATATATATTTTATGCCTGAGATGCCGAGGGGCTAATATGGCCAAACCAACCAATCAGATATTAGAGAAATATATTATTTCGATGTGGCATTTTTATGATTGGCTGAATTGTCTGTAGCTCTAAGCCTACACTGTAAAAAATGGCTGTGAAATCCACTGTACTTTACTGTGTTTCTGCACAGTTAATTACTGTGAACATGTTTTACAGTATAGTACTGTGTAGTAGGCCTAAAAACACAGTAATCAACACGATACTGTAGAAATCACAGTAACCGTTATAGTACTGTAGAAAATCACAGTAACCGTTATAGTACTATAGAAAATCACAGTACACATTATAATACTGTAGAAAATCACAGTAGGGGTGTGCAGCGATGCCACTATCTGTATCTGTATTTGTTGGACCATCAAAATGATCTGTATCTGTATCCGGATAGAAACCGGAAGTGGGCAGAAATGTCATATTTTCTAGTCTAAAATTAATTGCTATTGCAATTTATGAGTATTCACTCCCATCTTTTTTCTTTTCAAAATCTTTTATAAAAACTATATTCTGGACTTATTTATCTAACTCCCCACCCCCTAACTGGGGGACACTGAACAATAATTTTGGATAAGAACTGGAAAAAATCTGAGGTACAATATATAATCAACTCAGAATGAAAAGGCAGTTATATAAAAACATGAAACCATTCCATTATACATTTGAATGGAAACTATTTCCACAATAACAAACCTTTCTGCCTGTTGTGATTTCATATTGTATATATAAACCCCCCACCCCCATAACTCAATGGTTTGCCCCTGTATTGCTCTCATTTTGTTTTTGCGCTATGTGAAATGCGATGCCATTTCACGATGGTTAAACATATTACAGATTGTAGGTTGCACAAAGCAGGAGGTGAGGGTGTGTGTGTGTGTGTGTGTGTGCATGTGTCATTTGTGTAATCGCAGTGACAGTGCAGTGCTTGTTGCAGACTGAGCCCACTGGCATTAACGTTAGCCTTTGCGTTGAGCACTGAGGTTTGGCGTTAATGGTGTAACATTTGCACTTGCAGCAGAGCAAGCTACAATCAGTGGAGATAGCCAGCCACTCGCTTTCACCCTCCATACGAGACAATTAATGACAGACTGCCTGGTGGTGGAGTCGAGAGAAATATCCGTTTCCAACCCACTATCCGTTTCATTCATTAAACTTTCAGCTTAGCTACTGTACATGTTAGCTTGCTCCAGCTTGAGCCAGCTCTCGGCTGCTGTGCTGATTAATGGGTGGAGAGAAAACAACATCAAAAGTGGATTCGCATGTAGGTACATATTCGCCACAATCGCACTGTGGTAACTTAATTAAAATGAATATATTTAGCCTATATCACGGATTCTGTGAATGCTTGTTTCTACCCAGATTGTTTAACATTCATGAATCCAAACTGTGGACTTGTAACGTTCACGTAACATACACTTGTCTATCAATAGCATACAGGAGACCTTCCTGATCTAGAGTAATATGTTAGCAAAATATCTTTATAAACATTAAGTCACAGTTTGGTCTTATAATGCTGATTTTGATAGGGCATTTGTGTTAATCACTCCTGTTAGTGGCTATCTCAATGAATTAAATCTGGCAGATAGCTAGCTGTGCTGAATTAGTCTCCTTCTCTTCTCTTGCTCTCGTTTTTTTCTTTTTTTTTTTTTTTCTCTGAATCCGAATATTAACGAGCAGCTTCGGAAAAAAAAAAAAAATCTGTTCCAACGCATTATTCATGCTTTCCCGAATACGGAATTTGGCTCCGGATACACCCCTAAATCACAGTAACCATTATACTACCGTAGAAATTCACAGTCAACATTATACTACTGTAGAAAATCACAGTAGCCATTACACTACCTTAGAAATTCACAGCAAACATTATACTACTGTAGGAAATCACAGTAACCATTATACTACTGTAGAAATTCACAGTAAACATTATACTACTGTAGAAAATCACAGTAACCATTATAGTACTGTAGAAAATCACAGTTAACATTATACTACTGTAGAAAATCACAGTAATATTCATACTACTGCGGAAACCATTATGTTACTGTAGAAAATCACAGTAGCCAATTATGTACTGTAGAAAATCAAGTTGGCTTGAATTTTTTCATGCTTTATTTACTTTTTATTATTGTGGCTTCTTGGCATGTTAGGCTTAACCCTATTCATAAATACACAAATGACAGCGCATATTAAACATTTTCCAATTGTCCCACCCCAAGCCTCTCTCATGTTAAGGCAGGGCAACTGAAGTCAAACGTAAAAAAAGAAATAATAATACATTTTGTCAGGCCTCAACATTGAAGGCCTTTGATGATGCTGTAATGCAAACCCTTTTTCATGGTATGCTGCACTGAATGACACCAGCTTGTTTGAAACAACACAATTTATATATTCACTTTATGAACAATATATATATTTCCCTACACACTTCACAACCTCAACTTGTACCAGCAGTCCAGCTATTACAACTTATTTAATTATGGGATGGCCTCTTTTTGTGTTTGTTCGTGTGCTTCACAAATAGCACTGCTGGTTAAATATTGTAATAAATCTTCTCTCTTGTGGGTGGGGTAGACCAGGCCGGTCTACTGCCAGACAACGAGCACAGAGCACACAGCAATGACTTTATACAAAAAGAGCTTTATTTTTAGGGCTTTTCATAGGACAACATGATTTTGATTTTGGGAGTTCGGGGCAGTGATGCAGTCAGGCTAGGTACACCCCGTAAACAGTAGGCTATGCAATGAGGGGCATGCTCATCAGAGCCACAACATGCAATACACAAGAGGTGCACGTTCAATCAGAGCCACGACATACAAACAGCCCAGTGGCTCACACTCTCACTGGTGCCAGTGGCACGGTGATACACACCCAACTCTCCCACGGTGATTCAGGCACACGCTTATGGACCGGGTGATCAACACACTTTTAGGGCTGTTTCACACCTACCTTGTTTGGTTCAATTGAATCAAACTGTGGTTCATTTTCCCCCTTGCTGCGGTTCGTTTTGGCAGGTGTGAACACAGCAATCGTACTCGGGTGCACACCAAAAGCGGACCAAACAAGCGGACCGAGACCGTTGAAGAGGTGGTCTCGGTATGCTTCCAAACGAACTCTGGTGTGGTTCGTTTGTGGTGAGAACGTGATCCGACCTCGGTCCGACCCAACTGTAGAAAGCACTGCACATTTTTCGACTAAACGAGCTCTCGTAGCCAGCTACGCTGTGCATTATGGGATGAGGAAGACGAGCGTTTCCCCTTTCGCAACAACAACAACAACATGCGAGCATGACGAATCCGAGTAATCGCGGACAAACGCGTCTCCAGTGCGTCAGGACGTTATTTTTCAGCCGCAGCGGCACCTCATTTTCAAACTGTATTGATCCTAAGAGGCAAGGAGCCGTAGACCTTTTTGCTCAGCTAAGTCACTTTTGTTAAACCGTGGAATAGGGTGGGCTCTCTGTGCATGTGGATTTGTCTGTAATGGGGGGAAAAAAAAAATTTTTTTTTTTTTGAAGATGCTGATGTAATTACGTTTTGTTATTGCGACTGTTTTTAAATATGCAATCCTCATGTTTTTGGATATTAATATCAATTTTTTTATGGTTGCTAATATTTTAAATGTGTAGAGATTGCAGCTGCTTGTCAGTTTTGCACAGTTTAGAACATGGAAGATAATTGTACATGGGATATGCTATAAGACAACATTCTAATTCAGTGTATTATGTTTGTGGTAGCCATGGTATGCTCACCCATTCAGCACAAGAAAAATATGTTATGCTTGTTACCGTTCAACCATCTCTGCAGTTATTGTTGAAGCTTAAAAAATGTGTCAATAATTAAAAATGCAGTAACATTTTATTTTAACAGCAGAATACTGGTGATCTGTAAATTACCAGCATGACTGTAACTTAAAAATACAGTATTAAATTTTCTATTTAACAGTTAAAACACTATTACCGTAACCAAAAAAACAGTAATTGGAAATGACTGTTTTATTTTACAGTTAAAACATTACTACAGTAATCACATATACACTACTTGGAAATGACTGTGTTTTATTTTACAGTTACCACACTATGTGGAAGTAAGCTGTTTTGTGAAGCTGTGTAGGCCCAAAGAAAACCAAAAATGCAGAAGCCTCATATAAATAATAAAATAAATACAGTCTAAGGTTTAGTGAAATGTCGGGGGGGTGAGAGGCCTTGGAGGAGTCCTCCATGCTATCAACTAGGGAGACATCTAGAATCCCCCATCAAAACAGGAATGTATCCCTCTATTGTTTACAAGAGTTGTACTCATAACAATGGATAAGATAGATCATGCTGACCGAACAAGTGGGAAAATAAGAAAGAAATAAGAGAAATTAAGGGAAATTACATGGTCTGATTAACAGGCACATGAGGATAAGTCACAAACAATTTAATTTGGTAGATCAAGAGTGCCCCCAAGTGCATAGGGTAGAAACTGGTTATATGACATGTTTATTTTTCGCCTAATTTGTTATTGGATAAAATAAGATATGACAAAAGGGTGTCCCCGCACATTATTAGTGTATTAGTTAGGTAGAGGAGGAGTTATGATATTATACAAACTAATGTTTGTTTTTGTTCGGGGAACTCCTAATCCTCTGCGTAGGGAAAAGGACCTCCCGTTGGCGTCAACGCTTAATAAAAGGTTAAACTGAATAGAAGACTCTGCTATTTCCTTCATCTTCATCTTGAGAATTCTCCAGCTCAAAACCCATCTCAAATTGAACCTAATGAGGAGAGAGTAAAGGACTTCCCTCCGCATATTTGGCAAGCCAGCCAGGAGTCCAAGATCCTGGGGAGGACGTAGGAGGGAACCAACGCCGTGCTGTGTTTTATCTTCAAGTTAGAGACCGGTCAACTATAGTGAGAGGTAAGCAGACACCTTTTTCCTAAAAAGTCTGTCAAGAAGAATTACCCGCGCTCCGTTGGTCCCAAGTGTGGTCCTCCACTGGGTGACGGGCTCCAGTGGGTGAGTGGAGAAAGAATAAATAGGTAGAAAAATTGTGATGAAGTGAGTGTGAAATAAGCAGGAGTGCAAAAGAGTAAAGGGAAAAGAAAAGTAATTTAAAATAAGAGTGTAAAAGAGTAAAAGAGAGAAGCGCTGAAAAAGTCTGCTCAGATATATTAAAATCAGATCAAAAACGTCTATGACGTAAAAAAAAGCCAAGTTACTCACGCATAGCCTACATAGCGCTGTCTATAAGTCCTTAATTCCAACTTGCAAAAGCTAGGTCTGCCTTTAAAAGTATTGATATCAAAATGTGGCCAAGTTACAACTAACAATATTGCCTATTGTAGCTCACACTAAATAAACTAGCTCTATTCCAAAGCAATGCTATCCAAACTTACCAAAATTATTTAATGCAACTTGGCCCTGTGTTTCTCCATCTTACCATCTCAAGAGAATGTGGTCAATGAAACTGTATGTGCAACATCAAACTGCAAAATGAAAATAATTTATAGTGGAAATACTCTGATTCAGATGTGTTGTACTTAGCAATTAAACAGAAAAATTACTACACTATAGGGCATGTTTGAACAATTGTCTGCATCCACTGCTTTGGGTCTATGAAAAGCACAGAATGAATAAAATGTATTATTATTATGTATTTATTGATTTATTTATTTGGATTTCTATCAAAACCTGTGTGGTCCCAGAGCATAGATATCCTTGTGTTCACAAAATTCTGTTTGCAAATATCATAAATACTATTATGTTAAGAAAATTGGTACTATTACTTATTTGCCACCATCTGACCCACAAACATGTTTGGATACGTTTGTAAAAATGCTATATGTACGCTATTTTCTAGGTTAAAATATTACTCATTTTTATCTGCATTTATTTATTCATCACCCCTTTCTCTATTGTACATGATGTTTCTTGATATAAATGTCTGTTTGTGAATTGTAAAGAATTCTGTAGCAGCAGTTAACATTTTAGAACCTGGACATTTTCTAAAGTAAACTTGCCAACAAAGTACAACCATATCCTTTGTAATTATTCATCAACTGTTAAAAACATTTACTGAAATCATATGTTGTTCCATGAGGCACAATCTCTTCACGTGCAAAGATGAAGAAACACAAGGCCAAGTTGCATTAAATAATTTAGGAAAGTTTGGATAGCATTGCTTTGGAATAGAGCTAGTTTATTTAGTGTGAGCTACGATAGGCAATATTGTTAGTTGTAACTTGGCCACATTTTGATATCAATACTTTTAAAGGCAGGCCTAGTTTTTGCAAGTTGGAATTAAGGACTTATAGACAGCGCTATGTAGGCTATGCATGAGTAACTTGGCTTTTTTTTAACGTCGTAGACGTTTTTGATCTGATATCACTTATTTTTTATAGCTAACTAATGATGAATGATGCATGAAGATAAACATGGAGAGAGACATGCATTCCAAAGAAATGCATGCAGACATTCGCGTAACTATAACGCCCTCTATTGACAATAATGAGAACAGTTATCCTATTACAGACAGCACACAATTACATTAAAAGAGTTTGTAGATGAGCAGTATTTAATGTGTAATGAAATACAATGAACAGCACCACCTGAGCTATGGATCATGAAGAAGCATGTAAATTAATGAACCAAGTCTATGTGGAGACATGCATGCACAATGGGCTAGACTCAAACTCATTCTAGCTGAAAGACATACAGCTTAAATAACTAGTACAGCCTAAATAGTTTAAATCAGTAAAATATGGAAATACAGTTTTAAAATAAGGATATTAGTATTCTATAGAAAATGAAATACATTTAACGTTAGGCTATTCAACACTGGATTGCTGGATGCGTAACTCCAACCTTCCATGTGTGGGCTACGAGCTAGCGAGCGAGCTACTGAGTTCATAAGCACAGCAGAATTTCTTTGCATTTTTTTTTCGGTAGTGTAGAACGTTACCTGCGGGAAATCTTTTGGTACCCGGCAGCTAGGTTTAGTTTCGCTTTCTGTAGTGCAATGAATGTAGGCTATAAGGCATGTTGATTCGCTTCGTAGTAGCCTTGTATCTGCTTCCTGACTAGAAGCAGACTGACGTTTCTCTGGCAACAGTAACGTTGGCTAACAAGCTTAATTGGACAACGCATATTTCCCAGGAATCTTAGCCAGAAAGAAAACAATAGATACTACTAAGAAAGTACATACCAGAGATTATTCTTCTTCTTATTATTATTATTATTATTATTATTATTATAATTGAAAGTGTTTGCAGTAAGCTACATTGTCTGCAGAGTAGCGTAGACTAGAGCCACATTCGGAGGCTATTGTTGTTGTTTTTTTTTAAGTGACTAACCATGAATCAGATATGTTTGGGGAATTGGCGGTTTATAAATCTGATTTATTGAAGGATTGTAGCTTAAAGGAGGCTATCATCAATTCTTAATGTAGGCTATTATCGTAAATTCTTAATTAAAAATAGGAAGAAGAAAAAGGAGAAAAACGGCAAAATAGCCCACGTTTGGGGCTTTTTTATTGTGTGGATGTGTGAAGTTGTATCTGAATGCTGTGTGGTTACATGAGGTCAGAACATACAGAAGTTAATGTTTTTAAGGGCTGAGAGTCTATGGTCATTGTGGTTACTTCTGTAGGAAACCCTGAAAAGTGCCAAACTCTCAGTGCTGTATAGGTATGGGGCATGCCCCACCAAGCCGTAACTTGTAACCATACCTGCCATCCCAATATATATCAAATTATTCATTTCGGAAGAGCAGGTCGACAACACTGTGGGGGAGCAATAGGGCTCCAAGTTAGCTAGCCAAAATCTCTGAAACGATGATAATAACCGGGTTGTGGGCCGCGTAGAGGTTATGTGTAAAGGGACGCCTTTCCCTTCAAATAGTCCGCCACAAACGGTAATAAGGTGAAGCAGTCGAAAGATACTGCCACAGCTATATTACGCAAGGATAGGGACAGTTAGGGAAGCAGTGTTGTAGAGATTGTGTGTAAAGGGACGCCTTTCCCTTCAAATAGTCCGCCACAAACGGTAATAAGGTGAAGCAGTCGAAAGATACTGCCACAGCTATATTACGCAAGGATAGGGACAGTTAGGGAAGCAGTGTTGTGAGAAAATTAAATTTATAAAAAAGAGAAGAGCAATGTTGTCTGTGTAAATAATTTTTGTTATAATTTTTTTGTTAATAGTACTATACTTATATATATATATATCTCAATTAATCAAATTAGAACAAATACCGCCTCTAAGAAGTGTACCTCAAGGTTTGATAGTTCTTTGGGTTGTGCTATTATTGTATTTTACAATAAGTTTGGGCTGGTTAGCCTTTACAATAGATCCATTGCACGGGCTGTACAATCAAACTGAACATAATCGGTTAAACAATACTGTAACAGGAGAACAATAGAAAAAAGATAAGGAGCACTCACATTATATGGGGATTTGTTGTATTTTGGATGCTGTATATAATGCTGAAGCAAATTATGTAAATAACAGGGTTTTACTTAGATAGATAGTACCCCACTAGAAATATTATATGTCTGTTATTGTGTATGTTATTGTGGGAAAAGATTCAGTGGGAAAATATTTAACACGAGAACCGTTATATGGAGTGAAATCTCTGTGGTGCCATTCAGGGATTGATAAATTCCTACCCAAGGCCATAGAAACAGGAGAAACATCTGAAATATGTTTAGACTGGTGGGCAGACGGAGCTGTTTGGCTGGTGTGTACCCCATTGAGGGAATTGAGAACTGAAGAGGTAGAGGGGAAGTCAGTTCAGGGGCATTCAAGGGGAGGAGCTACGCGAGTCACAGTCACTAAGTCAGAACTAATAGGGTTAAAGATAAAGGCGTGGCTACCAAGGACAGAGTGGTCCCCTGAATTAAAGAATATAAATAAAGAAACATGGAGGCAAAGTTATTATAGTTTAAAATTTTTCATTTAGTTTTTATTTTTATTAGTTTTTTTATTTCAATTTCTAATTTAGAGGGAGAGAAATTAAATATTGGTTTTGAATGTTTCAAATTACCCTATATGCAATCCAGATTACAGATCACAGATCAGGAAGAGGATCAGAAACTAAAACTAAAAAGAATTCATGATTCATTTTTATTTTATTTCAGTTCGTTTTGCAACACTACATTACAGTTTTAGTTTTGTTATAGTTTTTAAAGTAACTTTAGTTTTTATTTTTATTGGAGTTAACTAAAATTAGTTTTTTATTTTAGTTTCAGTTTCAGTTTCAGTTAACTAGAATAAGCTTGCATGGGTGGAAAGAAAAAAAGGATATGAAAACCCGGAACGGTGAGCCTTTAACCTCTTAATACCAAACGCCCCCTAGCGGTAACGCGGGCGTTACGGAAATTATTAAATTATACATTTCATTAATTTAATAATATATAATAAACTGCTCACCTCAATATTTTGATTAAATATCCTTAAGATATATCCATTCCTTCTGGGAAAGTGGTTTTTAAGCCCAAAACGTCGGGATAAAACTTTGTAAATAACGTTGGAAACTCTGACCTAATTCTCAAACATGTATTGCAGCTTGATGTCACACCATAAACAATGTGCTGGTAAACTGTTCTGCTTAATTGTATTTCACAAAACTTTGGTTTGAAAAATCATTATACCTTTAGGCTTCAAGAAAAAATACTTTAAAACTTTCATACGGCTGTACATTGTTTTTTTCCAATTTTAAACCGACTTGTGCTTTTTTGCACTTGATTACGACTCGTTCGGCTGTGTTCACTTTGGCGTTGTGAAACTCAGCCAGTTTCTGGAGTACCAATCCCGTGGCTTAGTATATGTTAGCCAGAGTTGTTTTGAACTTGCTTGCAGAGATTTATGCAAAACCGTCGTCAATTGGGTGTATTTCTTTGACTGATAGCACAATAGGCCTATCTGAAGTGGGAAAAACTGTCTTCCACCCGCCTCCACTCCGAGTATTATTTGCTTTCCATTGGGTTTTAAAACTGTCTGTCAAATATTCCAGCCAATAGCCAAGACTCTTATCTTTCAAACAAGCCCTCATTCAACACTATAGCCGTCGTAATACATGTAAATCCTGCCCTGCGTATGAGGAAGTGGCAAGCACGCGTAATTATCGAACCAAAATGGCGCAGTGTTTTTACCTTGTAGCGTAGCTCGCTACATTCCGTTTAGCAAAGCACAATTAATTAGGTAAGGCCCGCAGTTACATTTTTTTGCTTTAGAGTATTTTTGATACAGTTTTTGTGTAGTCTGACATGTAAGTTGTTTTATCATACTAACAGTGTTATGCTATAAACGCATTGAATTTCGCCATGGCAGGTAACGTCGTTAGGGCTGGTGGTATTACCGATTTTTCGATATACCAGTGTGAATTCACGCAATGCCATGCGGGTTCGTAATTACATTGTCAACTGTATTTTATTGTTTTTCATACAATTAATATTACAAATTGCACATTCCAACGGTATGATAAATAATTTATGAAGTAAACTTAGGGTGTATTGTCTGTGTTGACAAACTTGCACGTGTTACGTGGCGTTGCCAACAACACAGATGTTTGTGGAAACGGTAAGTTTGGTGTAAGCATCAAAGGAAATGTGCAATTTAGCTGCAATGCATGAATCCCTGTGTTTCTTCTGTGAAGCTAACTAACCTTATATACTTATGCATAAAATAGGTCCCTCTCAGCTAAATTAATATAGATAGTATTACCTTTACAGTGGCAAGCTAGCAACAAAGGTGGTTATCTCAAAAACTATAAATGGTACAAATATGGTTCATGGCTTTTATTAAAGAAGACACCTGCAGTATTATGACTAAGTAGTGAGAACTCATAGAAATCCAGTTTTTGATACTTAACTACAACAATTTATGTACAGAAAATATAAAAAAACTAAAAAACGGGTACCTACATTCAAGTTTAAGAATTTTTACCTGGGGAGCTAGAAATGCAATCAAGGAAGTGACTCCTCCATCTGATTCATCAATATGCTGCCTACCTCTGGTAACAATCTGGTGTCAATATCTCAAACCATTCAAATTTTACAGGGTTTTTTTCAGGTGAACCTTTTTCGTTATCCAAATGGTGCCAAATGTGCCAAAAATGACGATGTTCCAGAAAGGTCTCAATATGATTTATTTTTTAGGTTTTTACAAAAAAATGAGATAATTTGTCAATATTGGCAATAAAAGTTCATTTTTAGATGTTCTTGTTGCTCTTCATATTACACAACTAACTACCTGAGGTCACAAAAAGCTGTCAAACCCCATGTAGCAGCACAGTGAATCTTGTGTATTTCACCAGAGCCCCATTAGCCAGAAATGAGTCCAGGAATGTGCAAACAGGTTTTCAAATGAATAATGGGAATAGTATGAAACTTCCCTACACATTACTGCTTGCCAGTCCTGTCCTTTATTCTGTTGCCACCTCCTATGACAGGGACGTTGGGGTTGGGTTTTAGGAGGCAAAACTTTATACATGACAAACATATATCAACTATATACAAGTGCACTAAGGTGTACTACTAAAAGTGCAGTGGATAAAAAATCAAAAGTCCACCAGTTTCCTAGATAAAAAATAAAAACACCCCTGCTGTAACAAATAAAAAGATCCTTGCCCTCTAATTGCTGAAGTTACCGTATTTACACAAAGAAAGTACAAAATGGCAGGGTCCAAAAAGCTAAAAAAAAATGAACTAAAAACAAAAAAAGGCAAAGGATCAAAACATGGGGGTGGAGGGTGAGGAGAGATTATTTAACCATTCATACAGAAGCCATTTAGACTACACATTCCCTCAGGAGAGCAATCTGCATCATTACAAACCCCACTAACCCTGTCCATGGAATTGTCCACCATGTTGATATACCCATTAGTCCCCCTTATACAACAACAATCAACAATAATAATAATAAACAAGTACTCCCTCATGTTATCATGTTCTCTCCCTCATACCATGCATAAATTGCCATTTTGTTTACCTGCACAGCCTTCTGTACTGCATACAGAACAATTTACTCATGTGGAACAATGACTTTACTAAACACTTCCAGAAGCCATTTCACACTCAAAAAAATCGATTTAGTAGCTCATCTCAGACACAAATAGATAGCTAGCTGCTTATTACCTGTAATTTTGCTTGCATTACATTACATTTATTTAGCAGACGCTTTTATCCAAAGCGACGTACAGTAAGTGCGCACAGAGACATCATCAAGATCACTACAGAACAGACAAGGCAAAGCACATCCTTCGCATAATGTAGCAGCTATCCCTAGCAATGAACGTCGACTGTAGTTCACAGTAAGCTGTGGGCAAATCAGCAACACCACACTTCCATTCCTAATACTCGTATAAACTATAATAAACAGACAGGAAAACACAGGGATGCTTGCTAGCTTGCCACTGTAAAGGCAATACTATCTATATTAATTTAGCTGAGAGGGACCGATTTTATGCATAAGTATATAAGGTTAGTTAGCTTCACAGAAGAAACACAGGGATTCACGCATTGCAGCTAAATTTCCTTCGATGCTTACACCAAACATCTGTGTTGTTGGCAACGCCACGTAACACGTGCGAGTTTGTCAACACAGACAATACACCCTAAGTTTACTTCATAAATTATTTATCATACCGTTGGAATGTGCAATTTGTAATATTAATTGTATGAAAAACAATAAAATACAGTTGACAATGTAATTACGAACCCGCATGGCATTGCGTGAATTCACACTGGTATATCGAAAAATCGGTAATACCACCAGCCCTAACAACGTTACCTGCCATGGTATATCATGTTAGTATGATAAAACAACTTACATGTCAGCAACATCATCTCGGTTATCAGTGGATTCAGCGTCACTGAGACAGGATGAGTCTCCCTCGGCAAAAACATCTTCTGGCTTATCCAGTTCGTCTAGCACTTGGTGCACGGATAAACGCCTCAAAAATCTCGACATAACTACACAAAAACTGTATCAAAAATACTCTAAAGTAAAAAATGTAACTGCGGGCCTTACCTAATTAATTGTGCTTTGCTAAACGGAATGTAGCGAGCTACGCTACAAGGTAAAAACACTGCGCCATTTTGGTTCGATAATTACGCGTGACTGGCACTTCCTTATATGCACGGGAGGATCTCCTTTTTTTACGACTGCTTTGTGTTGATAGAGGGCTCCTTTGAAAGATAAGAGTCTTGGCTTTTCGCTGGAATATTTGACAGACAGTTTTAAAACCCAATGGAAAGCAAATAATACTCGGAGTGGAGGCGGGTGGGAGACAGTTTTTCCCACTTCAGATAGGCCTATTGTGCTATCAGTCAAAGAAATACACCCAATTGACGACGGTTTTGCATAAGTCTCTGCAAGCATGTTCAAAACAACTCTGGCTAACATATACTAAGCCACGGGATTGGTACTCCAGAAACTGGCTGAGTTTCACAACGCCAAAGTGAACACAGCCGAACGAGTCGTAATCAAGTGCAAAAAAGCACAAGTCGGTTTAAAATTTGAAAAAAATAATGTACAGCCGTATGAAAGTTTTAAAGTATTTTTTCTTGAAGCCTAAAGGTATAATGATTTTTCAAACCAAAGTTTTGTGAAATACAATTAAGCAGAACAGTTTACCAGCACATTGTTTATGGTGTGACATCAAGCTGCAATACATGTTTGAGAATTAGGTCAGAGTTTCCAACGTTATTTACAAAGTTTTATCCCGACGTTTTGGGCTTAAAAACCACTTTCCCAGAAGGAATGGATATATCTTAAGGATATTTAATCAAAATATTGAGGTGAGCAGTTTATTATATATTATTAAATTAATGAAATGTATAATTTAATAATTTCCGTCACGCCCGCGTTACCGCTAGGGGGCGTTTGGCATTAAGAGGTTAAAGGGAAAGTGAAACTAAGGTCAACTGCCCTTCCCAGAGATGAATCAAGCTCCTCTGATAGTGAAGGCTCAGATGACAGTACAACAAGGAAGAAGAAAATGACAAAAGAAATGCTGAAGCAAACCCGAAGGGAGGTGAAAAATGCAGAACAAGCAATCCTGCGTGAAGGAGGGTACTGAGCTCAAGAATTAAGGGAGGTCTACGATATCAGTAGTGATATCCAGAACAGTGCCAGCAAAATCCTCAGGCGGAGTGGCAGAAGAAGAGCACCTGATCGAGGAAGGAAGAGGATGAAGAAGAAACCTTCCTGGCCCCATTGTAAGTCATACCCCAACCAGAGAGACAACAGCCACTCACCAAGTACACCCCATGGTCGTCAATGGACCTGGAGAACATGGTTAAGGATTTACCAAGAATAACAGAGGGAGCAGAACCATGGATAGCGAAGGTAGAGATGAGGACAACTCACCTGCCCCTGTGCATGGGAGATGTTAAGCAGCTACTGGCAAGAGCAAGATGTGTAGGACACCAGGTCACAGAAATAATGGACCTGGTAGGCTTGAAAGGAGTTATGGACACCCACAAGATAGACGGAGAATCATTCAACAGACACAGACCAGGTGTGTGGGCCGCTTTGAGGGAGTTGTTTCCACATAAAGCAATCCTTGCAGAAATAACGTGCAGAACTAAAATAAGGAGAGGACATCCATGATTTCATCAACAGAATGCAGGAGGCATGGAACACAAATATGGGAGAGCCATTTGATGCATCGCCAGGAACGTTGACAATGTTCTTTCACATGTTATGTAAAGCATTGCCCGATCCAGTGAAAAAGGCCCTAAACAAGGTTGTGGGGCTTCCCCAGGAGAATTGGGATAAACAAAGAATCCATCTTGTCCACCACGCGAGGCTGCACAGGGAAAACGTGAAGAACTCAGAAGTACAGAATAAATCTCTAAAGAAGAAGCTGTTACTTCTGCAGATAGCCGAAAAGGAGAAAGAAGAACAGGGAACTCAAGCAGCAGTAATAACCCAGCAGATACAGGCACCCTCACCCCAAGTCCAAGGAGGACAGGGCCCATCCATCGAATGGGCAGGACCAAATTCCCAAGGGCCAGTGTCCCCATGGACAAACCAGGGCCAGTGGCAGCAGAAAGGAGACTGCTGGAAATGTGGGAGGATGGGACACTGGGCCAGAGACTGTTGGACCGGTCAGAGAAGAGGCAGAGGAAGGGGAGGATTCCAATCAAGAGGCTGCATGAACTAAGGAGCAAACCCTGTGGGGTGGCCCCAGATAATGCCGTCACATCAAAGACCCGAGAACCAGATAGCAATGACCCCACAGCAAAACACGTATGGGCAGCAGCAGGAGGGATGGCAGCCACAACAACAATGCGGGAGTCCCCAGAATCAATAGGGATTGCCCTGAGAATCTCACACCCCTAGGAACAGAGGGAGAGTGTGATGCAAGGGAAATGCTCTCTATAACATCCAGTGGAGCCACAGATGAACCACAAATAGATATTCTCATAAGAGGAAAAACATGCAACTTTTTAATACATACTGGAGCGACCCACTCCTGTATTGGTCTGGATGGAGCACACTTGCCACTTACAACACATCATATTAAAGCAAAAAGATTTTCAGGGATAACACAAATTGTTCCATTCACCAAAGAGCAAAAACTGATAGTGGGGGAGCAACAAATTGCGGCAAGACTCCTATATACCCCTAAAGTACCCGTAACCTTGCTAGGAAGAGATCCGCTGTGCAAATTGAATGCCACCATTTCATGCACGCCTCAAGGGCTGATTTGCACTTTTCCTGGATCATCTGGACAATACACACTGAAAATGGAAGCAATAATGACGCTCACAGAAGAACAAGAAGAGTACCTACAAGAGGTCCCAAAAGAACTCTGGGCAGAAGGGGGGCACGACATCGGCCTCATGCGGCCAGCTGGACAGGTGAAGATACAACTGACACCAGGCATGATGGGACCCCGAGTCCGTCAATACCCCCTGAACAAGGATGCAGAGGAAGGAATTAGCACCACTATACAAGACCTTCTGAAAGCAGGGGTGATATACCCTACAACCAGCCTATGCAACACACCAATCTTACCAGTTAAGAAAATGGTAGGAAAATGGAGGATGGTACAAGACCTCAGACTACTCAGTGACGTAATTGCAGACTACCCAATTGTACCCGATCCCTCAACCATATTAACTAACATCCCAAGTGATACAACCCACTACACAGTTATAGACCTATGTTCAGTGTTTTTCTCAATTCCAGTGCACCCCGAGTCCCAGTATTTGTTTGCATTCACATACAGAGGCCAACAGTACACTTATCAAAAACTGCTTCTGGGATATGTAGAATCCCCTAGCCTGTTCAATCGAATGGTCAGAAATGACCTAGCGGACTTTGCGCCAAAGGGGGGAAGCACTCTCATCCTGAATGTGGACAACCTTCTCCTATGCAGCCCAAGGATGACTGCATGCAAAGAGAACAGTAAGAGGCTGTTACAAGAACTGGCACTAAAAGACCACAAAGTATCTAAGTCAAAGTTACAGTTTTGCCAAGAACAAGTGCAGTACCTGGGTCATACTCTTAACAAAGGGAGAAAAAGTATTTCTGCACAACGAATTGAAGCAATCACGAAGGTGCCCAGACCGAGAACGGTGAAAGAGATGCAGAGATTCCTAGGAATGATGGGGTACTGCAGGCAATGGAGTTGTGACTATGCACGGCCACTAAGAGATTTGTCCCTAAATAAAGCAGGAAGACACCAAATTGAGTGGTTCCCAGGGACAGAATCAGCTTTCACTGGACTTAAGCAAGCATTAAAAACAGCTCCAACTCTGGGACTCCCAGACTACAACGAACGGTTCCACCTGTTCTGTGCAGAAAAAGAGGGGTTTGCTACAGCAGTACAAACCCAAAAAGAGCAAGAAAGACACAAACCCATTGCCTATTACAGTACGAGACTAGATGCAGTAGAAAGAGGACTCCACACATGTGAGAAAGGACTGGCAGCAGCCGCCTTTGCAGTAGAGAAGGTAACGTCAATAACGGCAGGGCATGAAGTCACCCTGTATGTGTCACATGCAGTAGAAGCACTACTCAGTAGAGGGAAATCATCCCTAACTCACCGGAGAGTATCAGGATATGAGATCCTGCTCACACAGCCAGGATTGACCATTGTCAGATGCAAAGCATCTGAACCCAGCGGAATTAATGATGACTCCAGAAGAAGGCCAACCACATGAATGTGAAAGAGTGGTGGAAGCAGAAGCAAGAGCAAGACCTGCACCATGAACCACTGATGGCTCCGGACCACGTGTTCTTTGTGGATGGTTCATCATCCATTGATCCCCACACAAGAAAATGCTATAGTACAACAAAAAGGGCCATGGACGTATCAAACGATCGAAGAATCGGCTCAAAGCCCAGGGACAAGCGCCCAACAAGCAGAACTGGTAGCCCTAGCAAGAGCCTGCAGAAGGGGTGCAGGACAAACCGTTAATATCTACTGTGACTCAGTGTATGCTTGTGGGGTAGTACACATTTTGAGGGAATATGTGCAAGACGAGGGTTTCTCATTGCAGGGGGAAACCCTATAAAAAACATTTGAGTAAAAGAACTGTTGGAGGCCACGAAACAACCAGCAAAAATTGCAATTATAAAGTCTGCAGCACATACAGGCAGAACAGATCCTGTGTAGGCAGGAAACAATTATGCAGATATTAGCAGCAGAGGAGTTGGAGTACTGGCCTACAGCAGATCAACAGGTGCTTCTGAATGTAGAGGAGGTGGCATTGCAAGACCTAATAGAGGCACAAGAGGTTTCTACAGTGTCAGAAAAGGTAGAGTGGGAAAATAGAGGATGTGGGTTAAATAAGTCTACAGGAATATGGCGGCAATTATGTACAGGGAAAGCAATCGCACCAAGCTCACTAATAGAGGTCATTTGCAGAGCAGCCCATGGTGCAAGGGGGGAGATGATGAGAGAAATACAGAAACATTGGTTTATCCCAAAACTAACAGAACATGTTACTAGCATTATAACAAGATGCAAAATTTGTCAGGAAATAAACATAAAGAAAGGGATACCGACTACACCAGGCTCTATGCCACCACCGGTGGGTCCATTTACCCATTTTGTAATGGAATACGTAGATATGATCGATCGTGCGGAAGATATTGTCTTGATTGATGGTAATCATATTAGTAATCATTGATAGATTTTCAAGATGGGTAGAAGCATTCCCCACTGCGCATGCAGGTTCTAAAACTGTAGCTAAAGCCTTGGCAAGATAAATGTTCCCCAGATTAGGGTCTGTCAGACCCTGAACAGCGACAATGGTTCACATTTTACGTCAGACATGATAGCAGACGTTTGTAAAATGAGAGGTATACAGCAGAAATTTTAATGTGTGTACCATCTCCACAGGCAGTGGGTATAGTAGAGAGATGCAATGGAACACTAAAAATGAAATTACAGAAAACATGTAGGCAAACAGGGATGAGTTGGGTACAAGGTCTACCATTAGCACTCATGGCCATGAGAAATAGTCGGAATAGATTTACCCATTTGACACCCCATGAGATGGCAACAGGAAGAGTAATGCCAATCCCTACAATAAGACCGGAAAGTAGGGAAATAGGTCTGGAAGCACTCGAAGAAGAACTCCATAAGTACCTGAAGAGACTAACCTAGGCTGTGAGGTCTGTCTATTCTCAGGTGAAAGAGGCCCAGGGGCCAGCAGTCAAAGACCCAGAGCTATTGGTGAATCCAGGGGAGTGGGTCTATGTGAAGAACTTTAAAAGAAAGTGGAGGCAACCTATCAGGTAATATTGGCCACTCCAATACCTTGGTCCCTGACATTACGGATAATCTGACTAGCGTAATACATGCCTTAGGGAACATTAAAGAGGCATTTGGACCATCGGCAAGTGCTGGATCCTCCACAATGGGATGGCTGGGGACTCTGATGCCTGTAGTTATAGTAGTTGGGATAGCCTTCTGTGGATGCAGAGTAATCTTGCCATGTATTAAAGGTATGATGTCTAAGTGGCGGGGAGCAAGAATGGGGGAAGCAGGAATGATGATCCAGAAGGAAAAAGTCGTGGAAACACCGGTGGGATATGAGGTGGTTGAACTCATAAACTTAGCAGATGGCGAGGAAAACAATCCATCAGGTGATCCCATTGAAAGCAAAGAAGTATTGATGAAATGGGCTGAGGCAGTCCACTAAATGGTCTTAGGAATACCTCGGAGACGCACCGTATGGGAACCATCCATTCACCAGGTATTCCTGATGGGAGATGGGTCTTACACGAACGGACACGGGGAAAAATGCAATGAGAAAGGAGGGCCGCTGAACTGTCCATATGGAAATCCTTGTGAAGGTTATAATGTCCTATAATGGATAAAAGAGTTTTCAATGAAACCGGAATTAACTGAAATGCATGAGACAGGTTTGAACAGCATACCAGGCTTCATGCGTGGGATTTTCAGAAGGTGTACTAGCATTATAAGGTGGTGTGTATTTCTCAAACAGATTGTCCAAGACAATAAATGACCACTGAATCTTGAAAGGGACATCTCTATGTGTAAAATGGTAGGATAGTATATTTATTTAATATCTTGTAGTAGATATTGACAATAGAATGACGTGATATAATTACACAAGAATTTCACTTGTATATTTAGCATTTGAGTGAGCAGGGCTTTTCACGGCTGTATTGGCATACGTTCAGGCTATTGTTGGCTTTATCTTGTTGGTATGACGAAATATTAATTTTTGGTGGTGAAAAAATATTAGAAAAAACACACAGATAGACGTTATTGTCCACTGTGTCACACATGGGTAGGTATAGTTGCAGGTGAGACTGGGTGGGGGGTTTCTTGGACTAGCTACGTGACAATAGTGGAAAATTAGAAACTCTGTATTCGGCAGAGTTGTCACAAATCAAGTTTTTGTGTCAAGTCATAGTTTGGTTGCAGGAGCAATGAATGTCTCAGTTGAGTAAAATCTTGTCATACATTCAGTACCAATAGCAGCAGCAACCATCTCAGCAGTGGTTAAAACTTGTGTTGGCTCCTTATCTCTCTCTGACAAGTTAACACAAGAAGGACATATCCCAACCAAGTCAGCCCATTTAAATGACAAGAGGAGACATTCAGGGGGAACTCAAACATCCCTGTGGAATTTTGGGATTATAAAGACGTAATCGCTCCTAGCAACATAGGTGCCGTAAACTTCCGGGGTTTTCCAACACAGCCATAAACCCGCTCGGTGAGTTTTTCAATAGAACGTGCTTAAAGAGTCTGAACTTGTAATGTACAAACAAAGCTTTGCTTTGACGTGTGCCAGGAGATTTACCGACCTAGCTAACAAGCTATAAGACCAATACGCGCAGCGGACACCTTCACAGCCCCACAACACAATCACAAGCCAGGTAGAGACAGAACAAGCCATTTGCCCCATCTTGCACTTTGCTTTGACATGTCTGCCAGGAGATAGCTAGCGTTACCGACCTAGCTAACAAGCTATAAGACCAATACGCGTAGCGGACACCTTCGCAGCCCCCGCGGTGCAGGGGTTCCCCCGGGCACGGAGGGCCATCATCTGATTTCTTCATTTGAGATTTTAATATTTGACTGTAAGCTATGTGTCGATAGGCAAGCAGGGGCTACCTGGCGAAAAGACAACTAACGTTAGCCTCACGCAAAAATGCACAGCTGAATAAAGCTACCGAAAAAATCACTCTGGTCACTGCTGAAGCAAGTTGGAGAGTGAGTAGCCTATGTGGTTTGTTTCTCGAGATTAAGTGAAGTCCTCTAATGGTGCTCAAAAACACTGCAAAAAACAGTGAGTAGCCTACGTGGTTTATTTCTCAAGATGAAAACACTTGTAGTAATGTTAGGCTAGTGGTGGCCAAAAATGCCGCAAAGACATTATCAAAACAAGCTAAAATACCAAAAAATAACGTCATAATTCTGACCAGTAAGATCCTGCAAAGCTTAAACATCGACTGACGATTCGAAATGCAATGACAGTGCGGCTAGTCTAGCTAACGTTACTACCTCCACTGCGGTAGCTTGCAGCCTCCCGACAGATTCAGGCTGTCAGAGTTTCCTACACAGTTCATCTATTTTCGTAACACACTGAGGCTGTAATTTAAAGATCTGGCTGAACTGCTTCAAAGCACCTGCCCCTTCTTCCACCTGTCATGGCATTTAAGCTCTTTTTAACAATTCCTGTGACTGTGGCTGCAGAGACCATTTTAAAAACTGAAACTTATCAGGAACTAGCCTACCCTAGAAGCAGGGTGATGCAGCCACTAGGCTATTACTATCTTAATTTAATTAGTAGCACTAGTAACGTTAGGCTAGTAGCCTACTTTATAGCAGGACAGGAGGACAGGACTAGAGGAATCTTAAGTTGGAGTAACGTTAGGCTGACTTAATTTATTTACCTTGAACCCATATGTGTCAACCTCTGGACAGAGCTGCCCTTATTTTCATGCCTGCAAAACTGTATAAATTAACTAAAAACCTGATAGAACAGTATCTATTAAAATCACTAGCCAACACAGTTATTTGTCTGATTCAAGTTTATTTAAAATATTCCTGTATTTAGCTTTTCACATAATAATGACTGTGTAAATTCAGTTAAAACAGTTAAACAGTCACAGAGACACCCCACATGATTTACCCCACCACGTGGATTGATTGGGTCAAATCTGCAGGGCTCAAGTCTTGATCTAACTCTAAATCAACCCACCAAGTTTCAGAACTTTCTGTCAAACGGTTTTAGAATTACTAGCATTTTTGTGATAAGCCACGCCCAATGCAAAATTCATTGGCTTCTCATTTTGGCTTGGCCATTTTTTGACATAGGCCTTAGAAAAGTAATGCATTTATGAAGGGATGTGGGCTGAGTCCCTCGACAGGTTTCGTGCATATTGGTCAAATCCTGTAGGAGGAGTAGCATTTTAAGTGTTTTACAAAAAATGCTAATTAGCGGAAAATTGAAGATGGCAGACTTCATGGTTCATTGAGGAAAATTTGTTGGGCATGAGCAGCAGGACTTGTACACCAAATTCTGTGACTCTAGATCAAATGGGGCGTCGGCAGTGGGCGTGTCAATTATTTTTAGTGAATTTTTTAATATTTTCTTATATTTCGATCTCTATAGTGCCACCACGTGGCTCAATTGGGTTGAAACTGCAGATTACGTACGTGATGTGACTGTTAAGAGACCTACCAAGTTTCATAACTTTCTGTCAAATGGTTTTGGAATTATTCACATTTTTGTGATAAGCCACGCCCACTGAAAATTAATTGGCTCGTAATTTGGCCATTTATTGACCTAAGCCTTATAAAGTAATGCATGAAGGAAGGTCCGTGTCCTGAGTGCACATACCAAGTTACATGCAAATTGGTCGAATTTTGTAGGAAGAGTAGCATTTTAAGTGTTTTACAAAACATGCTAATTATCGGAAAATTGAAGATGGCAGACTTCATGCTTCATTGAGGCAAATTTGTTCGGGATGAGCAAACGGACCTGTATACCAAAATTTATGACTCTAGGTGAAACGGGGCATCAGCAGTGGGCGTGTCAATGTCAAAATGTTGTCACGTGCACTACAGCGCCACCAGGTGTTCAATCTGCGTCATAATGTAGAGGATCCAAGAGTTTGGCAATCCCAAGGCCAAACCAGCTCACAGGAATTTTAGGTGAAAGGGAAAAAAAAAAAAAAAAAAGAATCCGAACAAAAACAATAAAAATTCCCGTCCCCTAAAAATTTTATTAAAAATAAAAATAAAAAAACAGATATATGAAAAAATAATATTTCATAATTTCATATTCATACATTTATTAAATACGTCATCAATAAAAATTCTGACAGTTACCAAATTGCATTTCTCTCTCAGAACCTCAGAATCTAACCCCAAGTAACAATTAACACACATTTTACTTTGTCAGTATACTGTAAAAGCAAAAGCTGTGAAATACTGTAAAATCTGTTGTCTATGTCTCCCTTCTCTTTCTGTTAAGGCAAAGAGGCTGGAGTCTTAACTGAAACATACACTCTCCCCCTGAAAAATTTTTAACTGGTGAGAGGTACGACACTGTCTGTAGGGTGTACGATTCCCCGTGTGGGTTCGAGCAGGGGTTCCATACGAGCAGGGGTCCCCCATGGCACTTTCTGTACTGTGATCCCTTCTCTATCTGCTATCCTCTCAGCTTTTTGTCCCTGTCTAAATACAGCAAAAAATGAGAGGTGGGCGAACTGTTCACTCTCCTTTAAAATAATAATATAAAACTAAATAAGTGTGGATCCCCAAAATGAAAATGAAATGACTAACAGAGAGGACTTCAAACTAAACTGAGATTGAACTGAATTGGAAAAGCAATTACACAAAACTATAATAACCTTGCTTCAAAGCTGAAGCTGTCAGTGTCATGGTTTGTGACCTTCTTCCCTTGCGGTCATGTCCCTCGGTCGCCACAAGTGGGCGCTGCTTCGTTGGTGGAGTTTTGGCTCCTTTCCTCATCAACATTGCACAGCTGTACATGGTTGCCGGTGAGCTATTTAAGCCCATGTTCCTTTTGTTCTGGGCTTCGATATTAATTGTTAATTGTTGATTGTGATTGTTTGTTCTGTGGTGTATTTTCTGGTATTAGTTGTGCTGTTTTGTGTGTGGTTTATTTTGCCCTTTTAAAGTTTTAATTGTATGATTAGATCTAGGTTTTTAAGGAGACCGTTTTGCTCCGTTGTGCGTTTATTGGAGTTTTGCGGTATTTGCCTTGGTGCTTTGAGCTTGCAGGTTGAATTCCTGTTTGGTGTGCTCATTTCAGTCTCCGCTTTCTGGTCTGTCCTTTGTTTGTCGTTCTACCTAGATCCATTGCCTCTTACTAAGAGACAGGGCGTTTGTATCATACTAACTTTAGGGTTTTAATTATTCTTTGAGGCAGGTCGGTTATTTTCGATTAGGTTTGCGTTGGTCTTTTGTTACAGCTGTTCCTGTTCGTCCTTTTCACCTGCGGGACGATTTTGTTCGGAACTGTAGTTCTGTTCGTTCTCCGGGTGTGTCCCTCCTTATATGGAGCTTGGACGATGCTATGGACCTGTTTGTGTTTGATCACGCGTTTATGAAAGTAACCATGGAACGTTATCTCTGTTCCTCCACCTCATTACATTTCCCGTTATTGAGAGGCAGTGCGTGCTATTTTCTGTTAAGGTTGCATTGGTCTTTTGTTACAGCTGTCCTGTTCGCCCTTTTTACCTGTGGGATGATTTTGTTCGGAACTGTAGTTCTGTTCGTTCTCTGGGTGAGTCTCTCCTTATATGGAGCTTGGGTGATGCTATGGACATGTGTGTGCGGGATTGCGCGCTTTTGAAAATAGTCTTAGAACGTTAGCTCTGTTCTTTTCGCCTCATTACATTTCCCATTACTGAGAGGCTAGGGCGTGTGTTTTCAATTAAGCTTGCGTTAGTCATGTTTGCTAGTAAAGTTATGGGACGACGGTGCTCCGTTGGCTCGCCTGTAAAATGTTTCTCTCTCCTGGGAGATCGGGCGTTTACCCCTTTACGTTTTCTCGATCAATGCGGGACTTGCCTATGTGGATGTAGTTATTCGGACTCTTCCCCCTGGTGTACTTACCTATGTGGAAGTAGCTATTAGGACTCGTCCCCCCTGGCGTATTTGCCTATGTAAATGTAGTTATTAGGACTCATCTCCCCTGGCTCTTTTCTGTTCCTGCTTCCTGGTCGTTGCATTTGACTGCGAGCCTATCAAACTAGCCATGGAATGTTATATCTGTTCCTTCGCCTCGTTACATTCCTCTTTACCAAGAGGCACGGCTTTTATTCTCTATCAAACTCGTGTTGGTCTTTTAGCCGGTGATGTCCGGTGCAGCTGTCCTGTTCGTCCTTTTCACCTGCGGAACGATTTTGTTCGGAACTGTGTCCCTCCTTATATGGAGCTTGGATGATGCTGTGGACATGTTTGCGTTTGACTGCGAGCCCTCGATAGTAGCCTTGGAACTTTAGATCCCCGTTCCTTTCACCTCTTGGTATTCTAATTCCATTTCGTTTTCAGTGTTTGTTGGTTGTGTGTTTTATGTGTACCTTTTATGCTACTCGCCTGTTCTTATGCGTCTCGTTGCCGAGACAGGGCGTTTGTTGTTTCTGGCTCTTTCTTCTGTCACTTTGCTCATAGAAGTATGGGAACCTTGTGCTCTGTTCCATTTGCCTTATTTGGTTTTCTTGCAGAAAACTTGGCGTTTGCGCTTCTACTCATTAGTGTGTGACAGTGAGCCGGTTTGTAGCTTTGGTACGTGTGGTCTTGTCTTGTCTCCTCCCTTAACTGCGGGGTTTCCCGCCTTAGTGGCCTTAGGGCTTAAAGAATCCCCTTGCTGCATTTGGCTCCTCCCACCTCACACGTCACGTCCCCTTTACAGTCAGGAGTTAAATATAGAGTCATATACTGTATATTGGGATGGCAGGTATGCCATCCGCCAAGTTACGCCTTGAGGGGGCATGCCACATACTTATACAGCACAGGGAATTTGCCTCTGTTCAGGGTTTCCTACAGAAATAACCACAATGACCACAGATTCTCAGCCTTTAAAAACATTAACTTCCGTACATTCTGTCTGACGTCATGTAACCACACACGGAATTAATGTACAACGCCACACATCCACACAATAAAGCACAAAACCTGGGTTATTTTCATATTTTTTCTTCTTCTTCTGATCCTTGCCCTCAAAGAATCATTCTCCCCATTGGATAACCACAGTTCTCAGCCAATGAGAACACCTGTTTAAAGGTCCCTCAAGTGCACTATCTCTACATGCTTAAGACACTATCTACCTACCGTAAAAACTGTAAAAGCGTGGTGGTTACAGCACTGGGATACCATTTTCTAGATCGCCGATTCGAGCCCCACCATCACAACATTTATATTTTTAACAAAAACAATGTGCACGCCGCCGCGGTGGTACAACGGTAAAGGCCAGTTTATAGTCCAGCGACAGAGTGTAGCTCGACTGAAATCGCAGAACTTTCATAAACATTCTATTGTCGCGCTACATACACTGTGGTCGTTGTCGTTCGCAAAAAGTATAAACGCACTCCAGCGACATTCCAGCGACAGTTTACACTCAGGGGACAATGGAGTAAGAAGCAGCTTTTATAGGCTAGCCTACATCTCATTATGTCTTTTGCTTTACCCCTTTTTTTGTCGGAGGTCTCTGAAATAAAGTTTATAAATGTCCATTTCGAGGGCACCGTATATTGTTTGAAATATCATTCACTGCGTCTTTCACACACTTGTAGGATGTGGGTTTTGAACGAGGTAGCAAATAAAACGTTCAACATCGATGCAACTCATATTAAACGTTATTTAGTAGGAAAACACGGAGGGCATAACCTACGTTCGGGATGTAAATAGCTAGCTAGTTACAAGACAGGACTCATTGGGGGAGCAGCCTACAATTATCTAGTTAGAGAATGAGGTTCAAGAATGTGGAGTAGCCTATTTCACTCGCTATCAGAATGCCACGGATCAGATGGGCTGTCACTGAGTCGTTGCACAAAGTTTAATCTGGTAAATCTAAGTTAGTTACTGTGAAAGCAAATAACTTTGCAATGCATTCGCAGGCGCCTACAACGCTACAATGTGTAGTCAAGCTGAAAATGTGTCTTTGTAACCATTCACAATAGCCTACAGACTAATAGACTATCGTAAACTAAATTGTAGCATTGGAAGCGAGCTGCTTCTTGTTTTGGATTGTAACGTTTTCTCAAACTCTAGCAAAGCATCAATCGGTGAAATTACATTGTTATTATTATTAGGCTATTTATAATAATAATATTAAATTGTGCTCATTTATAATGATATTCACGCGCTTGCTAGGTAGGTAAGCTATGGGTAGGTAAGCCGACCCTATGGCTGCACGCACAAATTTTTCCAACAGAGAAATCTGTACATTAACAGTTAGCTTATGTGCTAGCTAGTAAGTTGACAGCTCGACCGAAGCCTCCGCTGTCCGAGACAAACGTTACCATAACAACAGAGGTTTGACAGGGTCAAAGTTGAATTTATTTTATGTCTCAGCGACATCTTCAGCGACCGTCGCAGCGACCACAGGATGACAGTCGCCCGAAGTATAAACCAAATGTCGCTGCGACCAGCGACATCCATGGCACGTCGTCGGTCGCAGCGACACTCTGTCGCTGGACTATAAACTGGCCTTAAGAGCGCCGACTTTCAGTCGGTGCAGTTGTGCTCCGAGGATCGGGGTTCGCGCCCCGGTCCTGCCAGATCCGAGCATGGCCGGTGCCCTGTGGGAGCGGCAATTGGCGGCCGCTTCCGGGTGGGGGGAGGGGCTCGGAGAGAATCGCTGCGCACAGAACGGCCCTGGGCGAGTTGGAATGACGGTCAGGAGCTCGAGGAGTCGCGCCCTGTAGAGGATGTGGCGACCTCCTTCCTACTACCGGCTGACAGGGTTGTATAGTGGTGGTTCTCTAGCGGTTGCTACACGGGGGGAATTTAATTAGAATAGGGGTTCAATTGGCTAATTATTTGGGAGAAAAATGGGGAAAAAATCAGAAACAAAAATAAATAAATAAAATAAAAACAATGTGCACGTTTTGCTAAGAATGTTCTTTTCACATAAAAGAACGTCTTTTTATGGCAAAGGCTAAGACATTTCACAATATTAACTGTGAACTGTTTAAATTATGCAGAGGACAGAGGTCATGGCCCAGCCACTAATGTCGCAGAGTTAATGTGCTCAAACCCACCACCACAAAAAAAAGTTTTAAAATGAAAAAAAAATATTTGCGACAAATAGCAAATGCTATGCTTCTCACATAGAATAATTTTCTTTTCACATTAAAGCACAACTGAACTTTGGTAGAACTTTGGTTTGTGTAGTTACCTGGCTATGATATGAGTCCAAATGGTAGTGAAATACAGTGAGCACCATAATTCATTGGACAGTGACACATTTCTTTTTATTTTGGTTCTGTACTCAAGCACTTTGAGTTTGAAAGGAAACAATGAAAATGTGGTTGAAGTGCTTTTATTTGGGGTATTTTCATCCACATCAGATGAACCGTTTAGAAATTATAGAACCTTTTGTACATAGTCCCCCCATTTTCGGGCATCAAAAAATATTGGACAGTTTAACATAATTTAGAATAAAGTAATCAGTGTTAATATTTGGTCGAATATCCTTTGCATGCCATGACTTCCTGATGATCAAAATACTCTTGATATCTTATTTTCTGGTACTCCTACAAGCGATACTATAACCTCTCTCCATTTGAATGGATCTCTATGGGAATTGGGGGGTGGGACTAGATTTAGCTGTAAATTACACTGGAACAGTATGGAACACGTGTGTGCTTCAGTAGGTTATTATCACACATAAGACATAGCATCCTATGCGAAGGCTAGATTGCCTACAACGGATAACAAAATACAAGTTTGTTTTTGTGGTTCGTATACTAGGTCTACAGACAAATTCAGCAATTTAAGACGAGGAAGCAGTTTTATTTATTTGCTTGAACATTAATGTTGCTTAAAGGGTAAGTTCGCTATTTTGGACCTTGGACCCTATTTGCGGTCCGTCTTCCATGAACCTGACCCATGAAGTCCATTTTTTCGCTGATCGGTCCAGTATTGAGTTCGGTACAGATTTCCTGTAGGCTCTCAC